>OMLM01016075.1:65028-76394 GCA_900302695.1 Helostoma temminkii | reverse complement strand
AGGACTCTGTGCAGGCCAGTCAAGTTCATCCACACCAGACTCTGTCATCCATGCCTTTATGGACCTTACTTTGTGCACTGGTGCACAGTCATGTTGGAAGAGGAAGGGGCCAGCTCCAAACTGTTCCCACAAAGTTGGGAGCATGGAATTGTCCAAAATGTCTTGGTATGCTGAAGCATTCAGAGTTCCTTTCACTGGAACTAAGGGGCCAAGCCCAGCTCCTGAAAAACAACCCCACACCATAATCTTCCCTCCACCAAATTTTACACTTGGCACAATGCAGTCAGACAAGTACCGTTCTCCTGACAACCACCAAAACCCAGACTCATCCATCAGATTGCCAGATGGAGAAACGCGATTCGTCACTCCAGAGAACGCGTCTCCACTGTTCTAGAGTCCAGTGGCGGCATGCTTTACACCACTGCATCCGACGCTTTGCATTGCACTTGGTGATGTATGGCTTTGATGCAGCTGCTCAGCCATTAAAACCCTTTCCATGAAACTCTCTGCGCACTGTTCTTGAGCTAATCTGAAGGCCACATGAAGTTTGGAGGTCTGTAGCGATTGACTCTGCAGAAAGTTGGCGACCTCTTCACACTGTGCGCCTTAGCATCCGCTGACCCCGCTCCGTCAGTTTACGTGGCCTACCACTTTGTGGCTGAGTTGCTGTCAGTCCCAAATGCTTCCACGTTCTTATAATACAGCTGACAGTTGACTGTGGAATATTTAGGAGCGAGGAAGTTTCACGCCTGGATTTGTTGCACAGGTGGCATCCTATCACAGTTCCATGCTGGAATTCACTGAGCTTCTGAGAGCGACCTATTCTTTCACAAATGTTTGTAAAAACAGTCTGTGTGCCTAGGTGCTTGATTTTATACACCTGTGGCCATGGAAGTGATTGGAACACCTGATTCCGATTATTTGGATGGGTGAGCGAATACTTGTGGCAATATAGTGTATATATATATATACATACACATACACACACACACTCACTGTTGCTACATTCCTCCTCCAAACCCCTGGTTAAGTATCCATCATCCAACCAGCACTTGGACAACACTTAAAACAGCAATGGTCTCAGAGCAATACAACATAAAAAGACACCGCCACAAGAAAAATGAGGCAGAATGTGCGGTTTTCACAGTGACCAGAGTGTAATGAGGTAAACAAGATGATATGGGTGGGGATTAAGAATGGCCACTCATTATTATGGTAGGTTCATGGGGTCAGGGCTAGTCATGCTGTCTGAGAATATTACCTCTAGATGAATTTTAGGTTTTTTGGAGCTCTGGCTACTGAGCTGTATGCTTTCTGAACTGAGGATTGGGCCATCTGCAGAGAGAGAATGAACCCACTAAGACTTATGAGAGAGAGCTGGGTAGGGGGCATGAAGGGGTGGGGAGCAGGCAGGAAATAACATGAGCAATTTCATAAATGGAAGGGAGAGGCTGTGACTTCCTAAATTGTCTGTGAAAGACAGAGGGAGGGATTGCTGAGAACCGGGGGATGGTGAGGAAAGGGGACAACAGGGAGAAAGATGGAGGGAGGTAAGAGGAAGTGTGGTGCAAAGTGTGAAAGAGAAAGAGGAGAGTAGAGTCGGGGCTTGGTGGTAAATGGATATAACTGGGTGAGGGAGGCAGGGGCAAAGTGAGAAAGAGAGAGGCTTGAGAGATAAAAAGATGAAGAGGGCAGATTTCCCACCAGCTGAGCAAGCACCTCTATTACCCTTTCTTTCTCTTCCACTGCCTTACCCTCCCTTCTTCTATCTCTGTGTCCTATCAGCCTCAGTGTGGCATCCTCTCACATCAGATTAGCTCCAGCCCAGAGAGACGGTTCAAACTCCTCTGTCAAAGTTATTTAAAACACATCTGACGCTGAAGCCGCTCTCTATCCTGCTCCCTCCCACGATCTTTCATTCTCCCTTTTCGTCCTTGTCGGGCCCAAACCTAGGCTGCGGCTGGAGCTTTAGCCTTGGCAGCTCAGCTGGGATGCACACCTCCCCATGGCGCTGAAAGTCACTATCAATCAAACATTAGGGTGTGCGGGAGGACTAAGGTGTGGCAAAAGGAAGGAAGGAAGCTAGGGAGACTGCAAGAGACTCACATAAATCACCAACCAGGAGAAAACATGACAAACATGACCTGAATATTCACATTCATTCATTCACAGAATAGCCCTACATAGAGGGAACATTTAAAACATGATTGTTTTCTTGTCAGTAAGACAAGTTACAATTACTAAAGAGCATAACAGCTTGCTTTGTATCCTCCTTTTATTACTTTTTCATTTCTGCAAGATCGATAAAAACATGTTAGGTGAGAGTGGAACACTGCAATCAAGTAGAGAAGCAAGGAAGAGGCTAGGCTTTATAGGGCATGCCTGTACATTGACAAGCATGCTATGGATAACTCCTGTGAGTGAGAGGACAGATCACACCATGAACCACTGTGTCAAGGCTTCATCCCTCCTGATGAGAGAGGCCAGTGCACTGTGGATTGGTACAGCCCAGCGCAGCCCATTTTCTGACAGAGACGGCTGTTTGAGCTCTCTAGTCATGGCCTCAGTGATGAATGGCCTCCACTGACAGGGAAAGAAAGGAAAAGGGGGCCTGGGAGTCCTTCGAGGATCAATACATACGCAGAGGAGGACCTGCTTCGCATGTTAAAAACCCTGATCCAACTACAGCTCCCCTACCCACTGGCTCTGCTGTCTCCTGCATCACTGACAGACAAGCCTCTGGGAGAAAGTGAGTGGGGAAAATAGGCTGACGAGGGAGGAGTTCATTCAATGTTTGTGTGGTTACATGTACATGAAGTGTGTCAGCGGGTTTCTAGAGGGGCTGGCATGTCAGCAAACTCAAGGTCAACATGGCACACTCAAATGCAAACATAACACAGACACACAAACACACACACTGCAAATCCTCCCACTGTTGATGCTCTGAAAGGGGCCACACTGTGATATGGTAATTCAGAGGTGTCTAAGGCGATGGATATCCTATTAATGAGCCCAAAACAATGACTAGACTAATGAGCTTATAATGGGAATATTGAATGCATGGGAATGGGATTGGACCTTGTGTGAGCCAAGAATGGGGGACCACTAAATGAGAGCCAATGCAGAAGGGCTAGAGGGCTAAAAGCTTGAGATGAATACAAACTGCAAGGGGCGTAGCAGGGGCTGTAGGGGTAGGACTGCATGGAGGGGTGCACAGTCAACCCAAATCAATACACCCTTTCCTGCCTTGCCTTGTTGGGTTTGTGATATACGAGAGCAGACAGCTTCTCTCGCATAAATAAAGCATGAAAATGCAACAAATTATCAGGTCGAATGGACAAAGATCTATTTACTCAGTAATGCTGTATTTTTTATTTGTCAGATCAGTCTGGGGTTGAGAGGGAATGATTGTTACCCTGGATCCAATTTGAGTCAACCAAGTGCTGAAATGTGATTCAGCTTCTGTTTGTGAATTAATGAATTAATCAAAGACTGATTGGTCAGGGAGGGGGATGAGAAGCGAACCGAGCGAACAAGTGAATGGCAAGCTGTGACGGGCTAATAGCTGGAAAAGGAATTACAGTCCAATTGCTCTGTCTTATTCTGGTCCTAATGCTGCTTAGGCCTTTTGCGAGTCAGGCAGCACCTCTGTGTGATTTGATTCCATTTGGAGAGCCTTATTTTCCTCTTGATCTCACACATTAAGGACCTTGCTATTCACTAGAGCAGAAAAAGGGGGAGGACAGTCCAAGCAATGGAATGGATTAGCAAACAGCTGTTGAGACCAGGCAGGTCAATGTTTTAAATCTCTGGTCCTGTCCGGTTAAATCTACTAGCCTGTACTTCACAGACACTCATGGCTCTAAAAGGGATGAATGGCTCTGAGCAAGATGATCAGGTATAAAAAAATGTGGATCAGCTGACCGGCTCTCAACTCAGACTGTAAAATATCTTAAAAGATAACCTTCAAAAATCTTAGTGCACTCCGGGACACTGAAAATGTTATATAATAACAATAAATCGTCAAAACATGCACATTTCAAAATTCATTTTGATCAGTTGAAGACTATAAGCGCAACAGATATAATGGTGACCTTCAGTGGACAGATGTCTCTGCTGTGTATGTGTGTGTATATGTCATGCTGAGGTAAGGGATGGAACTTTACCAGCATGGCTTGTCTGCCCACAGCGCAGTCAGCCAATTATCCCTCTTAATTATCTATTGATGAGATGGAATTGATGTTTTTGGAGAGCTGATTGGATAATCAGGAATGTTGGCCACAGTTATTCTCCTTGGCTGGTCTCACTCATCTGTACAATCTGGGCTCCTTGTTTCAGTAATCTGCTCAGTTGCACAACATATTCCTGTTGAACAACAATTTCTGACCACATTGAAATCCACGAGATACATTTCATTTTGATACAGAGTTTAGCATTATGTAGGAACTACACATGGGTGTAGTAAAACACATCACAAGCTTTTTCTTACAATGGACCAAGGATTTCAGAAACCTTCTTCTGTTCTGCTCCATTCATTAACCTCCACCTTTATCTGCAGATAGACCAATCCTTTTTATAGGGCTCCATTTCCAAATCATCCTGATTCTGAACAAAGGAACTTAGCTGCATTAATTTCTGCCTCCTCTCTTTTCACATCAGCAAGGCATTTCCTTTCAACTCATTTGGAAAGCAAGCTGGCACAGGACCAGGCAGGCACTAGGAACAGGAGTGCACAAGAGTGGAGTGACACTGATTGTGCCTCCTCTAATTAAACCCTACCTGACCCCAGTGTTGGGACATCATTAGTTCTCCCTTGTAATCATCACACAGGAGCAATTACATTCTGTTTGGGTCCATTTGCATTTCACAAGATTTCCCTGAACAATCAAAGACGAATTGGGGAAAAAAGGAGAAAGCCAAATAAAGCAGAGAAGACTTAAAAAAGTAGCCTAGATCCAATTTTACAACAGTACGCTGCAATGGATTGTTGCAGAGAGAAAATGCCCTTTTGCAAAATATCATGGGACAATCAAGGTTAAAGGTTAAACATGTTGAAGCTTAGTTGCCAAGACTGTTGTCTGAGAACATTTTCCCATACAGAATTAATGCTGTCCTGATGTTTTCTGTAGGGACAGGAAGATATGCTTATGTAAAAAAACCCAAACAAACAACAACAGCAAAAAAAACACCACAATAATTAGCAAAACTTAAACCCACATCCCTTGCCCCTTTAGACTTGAGAGCCTTGACTGTGTCAGAAACCAAACACAGATTTATGCCTCCCTCAATTTGGCAACAGATAGGAAGCCAGACACTAAAAATAAGCACAATCTAGTATTCTACTTCACTACAGTGTCCCCACTTGCAAAAAGTACACTAAACAAAAACACACACAACCGTGCAGGATAGAGCCATCCATGTAAGTACTTTAGGGAAAGTGCACAAGGGCAGATCCTCCATCTGTATTCTGGGTGACAGCGGCAATGTGCTGGGGTAGCATTTCTTTCCCCGAAATGCCGTCTACACAGAAACAGCCTTACGTCACAAACATAAAAGACGACCATTTGAAAGCTCATACACACAGTTGGCATTCGAACAAGCCGAATGAGACCTTTTTTTCTACCAGCTCCTTTCATGCAACTGCTATTACTAAAGCTGACAACAACATCAGACTAAGGTCGTTGTGTTAAAGAAGAGAATTATGCTGGCAAATACCCCAGGGGCCTCCCACTTTCTAAGCAGAAGACGATCGGACATGCTTTCTCATCTCGACACTGCAGTTAACACAAATTCTGCCATTAGAGTCAACAACAGAGATATTAAATAATATACAGAAACTTCATTCGGTATGTCCATTTATAAATACACACAACATATTTGCAGGAACTGAAACACAGGACACTAGAATCTGGGCAGATTTTTTATTTATATAGACGGGATCAGATCTTAAATTCAAATCGTGCACTAAGAAAACAAAAGCTTCTGCATGATGATGAAAACTGGCTGAGACGTTCACATGAATATCTCAGATTATTGTAAATTCAGTGAAAAAACTTTTTATTGCTTTGCGAGTGATGCCTGAACTGCTTTTTCTATCCCAAACATGTCTCCACTTAATTATTTCTAATCTCTGCAAAGTCTGTTGAAAGACACTACTGCAAGATGCACTCTTAACTGGGACTAGCAACAAGATTATCTGGCTGAGATTTTGTTTGGCGCACTCATTTGCTTACAGATGAAGTTTGAGCTTTTGAGTTTGTACAGGGACAATGTTATGCTATCATATCACACCATGAGCTCAGTTACAGTGCAGGTCAGGAAGAAAGAGTTATCAATCTCCAGTAAAACAGAGCTCAGCAAGTATTGTTAAAGACCACTGGTGGTGAACTCCATTGCTCAGGAACAGGTGATAATTAATCATGAGCCAAAAGACACTCAAGATGTCATGTATGGATCTCATCTACAGCTTCATGAAAAGTCCAAAGATCCATATGCTTACATCCAAGTGCTGCTCAATACGGTAGATACTTAGTACAATGAACCACTGCTTTGTGAGAGTTAAATGAGGGACCTGAATCCTAGATTCTGCTAATTTACACTTCTGAAAGAAACCTGTGGGCTACTTCAGGGATGTAACTAATGGTTATTTTCATTAATGATTATTCTCCGAATGACTTTCCTTATTTATTGATTGACATACTGCCTTCCAATTAGGAGTACAAAAAACTAAGACATTACATTTGCATTAATAAAAGCAAGGCTCAGATGAAACCTCACAATTTGAAGTAAGAAAGTGATCATTTGACATTTTTGCTTTAGTTCAATTCACTTATTCTCACTGCGGTGATCTACTCAGCATCAAAACAAATTAATTCCAGCTGCATATATTGTAAATATTAAAACAACAAAAATAAATCTAATTAGATATGTGTTAAAAAATGTATTTAAATTTTTGTCATGATAGACATGACTCCAGATTTTTAAAACTGTTGTCAGTCGATTTATGTTTATCCATTAAGTCACAAACAGTTTACACTAGAATAAGGAAACTGATGGCCTATCAGGTGAGTTCACTCACAGAGAATATAATGTTATGCCTCCTTTTATTCCATCACTACTATATGAACTGCTTAAGACTGCACAACGTGCCAGACTTAATTAAGGCAATTTGGGTGCAAAAGATTCGGCAGAGATCAATTTCAACTTCATTAAGACAGACAGAATTAAACAAAAAGTTATAGAACTACTGTAAACCCTGATCAATAGCCACAAACATAGACTGTTATGTTCAAATTGCCTTGAATTCTATCTTTATAGTGTATTTTCACTTCAGTGGCCCACAATAAGCTATACAACAAAATGAACCTCTTTTTGAAATTACTTTCTGAGGAAATTAATCATATAAAGGAACAACGTGATAAGAACTGCTAACAGGTTATTACAGCACGCTGTGTTCATCATCACTAAAAACTTGCCTCATACCATCAGGAGAGAACAAAGTGCATTCTAGAGCCAGATTTCACATTAAGGCAATTTAAAATATTCCAGACTGCCTAATTTAGGGGTCGGACTTCTGTGTAACTTAATTCAACAAGATTAATTATACAATTAAATCCAAACTTCTCTCAATTATGTGGAGAAATGCTGCCTGCCTGCTCAGGCTGACCCTTCACCTTTACTGAGGCGAGGTACCTGATAAGCATAATTTCAACAGGAGCTGAAGAAATTGCTGCCTATTTTGTTGCCGTGCTCAACTCAGCACATTATAGTTCTTAATTGCTGGCAACTTTGTAACTGTGCCCTTGACATGGAAAGGCAAAATGTTATGCCACTGACTCACACATTACTGTGTGTACTCTTTCCTGATTGACAGGACAATCCAGTGAAACAAAAGACTTAATTGTGTGTCAATTGATTCTGTAATTACAATCGTCAGGCTTGTCACTTCAGTTTCACTGATTTATCATCTGTGACAAACAAGTACCTAATGACATAATATGGTGTATATGCATAGTAGTAGTCTACTGTATCTCCCAAATATTGGGCATGTTTCAGGACATTGACCTTCAGTGTGTTAATATGCCTACAGTTTGGTTAACATGCAATTTAAGGTGCAGAGAAACTGGCCAAGTGACGTTTAGACTCTTAAGTGCCTTTTCATAAAATATTGCACCAATCGCTCCATTATGCAGGTCAATGCAGGACCACTCCTAACCGTCAATTGTGTTCCTTCCATATTTATATTGAGCTTAACCAGCAGGACAGAGTTAGAAAAAGGAGGTGGGCTCATCCTCCTTGACAAGAAGCCATTATCAACACAGTTCTTGAAGTGAGAGAGGAAAACCACAAGGGATGGGTGTAAAACCTCTTTCAAAGACCTTCAAAATCCCAGTTTCTCCCCTCACTCTCTCGCTCTCAATCCCTCCATGTCATCATTTTATTCGCCCTCTCGCTGCTCCCCTAAAGAGGAAAGAAGGAAAAAAGAAGGGGGGGGAATGGTCTACTTGACCTTAATCTGCCCAGCAGTGAGTTTCAGAGAGATGACATGCAACCTCTGAGGTAAAGGGCAATTGTTTCTTTTCCCTCTTTTGAGAGCCAATTTGCAGCCCCTGGGGGCTTGTTTCTAAAGCTGCAAACTATTTCAGGTTCTGCCACATTGTTTTTGATTCACTCAGCTGGAAGGGGCTGAAAGAGCAAGCACCTTCACTTTCCTTATTCTCAATCATCCCCTAGTCCATTTCATTCTGTCCAGGGTATACGGAGTGGTATTTGCATTCCATGGACTCATGTATGGGTAACCTATAATAAAAGTGTCTACTGCTGCAATGGCTATATAACAAGTCAGCAAAAACATTATTCTATTGGAAGCCAAACAACTTGAATTGTGTATAAAACACCAATAAGGAAATAAATCCAATTTGTATGACTGTGTGTGCATATCCTGAGGAAATGCCATCAGCGGCAATTGGCTTAAGGAGTGGATATAATGGATGGCTCTGCAAATCTGCATCAAAACCAAGAAATCCAGAATGTTTTGGAGTGGTCATATTGATTTAAAGTACAAACAAGCAGACAAAAAAATGACTATTCTATTATAGGAGATACAGCTGCAGTCACCTGCATCTTAATGAGCTGAGGGTAACGTCCAAAGAAACTCTTCTGAGGTCTCCCACCTTTGTTTTATGAAAATCATTTTCTATTCAAGTTCATGTGGCACGGCTGAGTAGTCAGTTGATAATTTCACCTTCAAACATTTAGCACCCAGCAGGGGACTGATAGAGAAAAAACATCAAAACATGATCCATGATTGCTGTATTGTTAGGTGCTGCAATCAAAACCACCTCATTAGCTCAATCGTGAGTCAAACAAGGCTAACTTGAGGACATTCGGCTTAAATAGCAGCCATTACTCAAAGTAAAATTGAGGATGAATTGAATTAAGCCATGACAGCCAGATCACAGTTGTATAATGCACAGAGGAAAAAGTATCCCTCCCCAAAGCTATAAACAAACCATTTGTTAAGACTAGAATATTAAAATCTGTATGTAAAGAGACAAAACTGCAGCTTAGACCTTGTAATAAAGTCACAAAAGCTCTGACTGATTTGCCAAGAGCTCATATAGAATAGTCAAGAAGTAATGCATATTTAACACTGTAGGCAGAGAAATTAACCATGAGACAAGTCTTGCCGAGCCAATGTGAGCCATGAATAAATAATTCGGAGTGAAGTTATTAAGTTATTTGTTAACAGTAAATATTCTGTATGTGTCCCTGAGAGCACGACTTTTTAATAATTCTAAATTTTTAAACTTTAATGTTTAGCTCCATTCTGGAAACAATGGTGCTTAGCTGTAATTGATTCTTCCGGCATGGAGTAATTATGATGGCTGTGTTGAAGTGAAGCCCGATCAACTTGGCTTTGGGTGACTGGAGAAAGAGAGCAAGAGGAGAACAAAGGGATTTGAAGACAAGGAGGACAGACAGCATAGGGGATGCAGGTTTGGGTATATGTCAGCAGACAGCCTGACTGAACTGGAGGCAAAATATAACACCTATGGGAATAGCCTCCAACTTTAAGCGCTAATCCTTACCTTTTAGGGCTATTTACTCCCACAGTTTACATTGAGTGATTTTGCTTATTTAGATGCTTTAGGACTGAACAACTGTCCACATTTTGTTACCGCTCATATGACTCTCTACACCACTTTTGCCATCCTTGCCTCTTGAGTCTTGATGCTAGCAGGTCACTATGCCAGTGGCACCAAACAGAGTCAGTCTCAGCAGGGTAATATTTAATCCATCAGGGCTCAGTGTTAATTACTCACACATCCACAGAGCACTGGAGTGATGCTGGGTGATAGACCCTGGCAGTGCTCTTTAAAGGAAGTGATCCCACAACCAAGTGAGTCACTGTCTGAGGCCTATTTCTTTGGCATAAATGAATATGTAAAAAATTCCGAACCCCAGCCACAATCAGCCACACTCACAAACAGATTCCACAGAGTGCAGGAAAAAGTGGAGCAGGATAATACAAACACACAACAAATTTTCCCCCAGGTAAAAGTGCACGGCCATCTGAGACTGATGGGGTTTCCCAATAGGTCAGCAACACATACCGCTTCATGAGGACCGCCAGGAAAGAAATGCCAATTGTCTTGTGGGTTAAGTCTTTATAGCAAATACACACACACACAGGGTTCTGTCTAGAGTGGCATAGCAGGCCCCGGTCACAGCTGCTCTCCTCCCGCCTCGGGAGGAATTGCTTCCATTTGGCCTGTCACTTTGGCCAGGGCCACTGTGGCTTTTCTCATTTGTCAGAGAGTGGGGGCGATCCTCGGGCTCTCATGGCTAATCTGCAGCCGCAGGCTAGAGGAGACACACACCCACTGCTGCACCCACTCTCATCTGACTGATATAGACATTGGTTCACAAGGACCTTTTTACTCTTTCTACTCTTTCCTTTCAGTGGGGGAAAATAAGTAAAAAAAAAGAGAGTAATGTCAACAGTATCAAGGTCAAGGATACAACCTCTTATGTAGTTCCATATGTGATATACAATACAAATTATTTACACTGGGTGGATAATGATAAGATTATATTGTTAAAATTACAGCAAAATAATTCTGGCTATTGACTTGAAGAACTACAAACAACATACAAATGTAATTGGAATCGGTTTTAGTAATTAACCTCTGATGGAGGCAAAAAAACATTGCTTTAACTGTAACTCCAACAAGTCTCACTTCCTCCTCTTACATGCATGAGCGCTCAGTTAGCACTTGATTAGAGGAAGAAATGATTCAGTGAGTCTCGGAGAGGGATATCGAGGTCTAAATGAACATGAAATTGCCTGTATTCATAAATGC
>OMLM01016075.1:37564-64582 GCA_900302695.1 Helostoma temminkii | reverse complement strand
AAAATTGGTTTGTCTCTCAAGATAAATACAAGTAAGTCAAGGCTCTCTTCTTGATACAAAAATCATGAGACAAAAAGCACAAGTGTACAGACTATGAATGGGACACAGTGTCAGTAAAAAAATAAAAAAAGCTTTTTGGGAAATTAGTTGTTGAAGAAATCCAGACAGTACGGTTTCAATTTGGTTAGAAGATGTCAACATTTAAAAGCATCTAGGTTCATAGCTTTTGTAAGAGAACACACAGGAATAAACTAAATATAAAGATCAGTACTGAGTACATATACACTTCTTTGATCATCTTAAGAGGAAGGAAGATCATTTCAATTCAGAGAAGATTATTTCAGTTAGTTTGAAAAGACAACAAACACCAGAAGCATTAGTATACAGTACATATTTAAAGTAAACATGAGGCTATGTACAAACTAAACAACTATTTCCGTATCCATTAGGTTCCACCTACCTGATCAGCAACAGGTGTGCACTTTAAAAGGCTCTTGTGGCTCTGGATAGTGTATGGTCAGTTGCAGATCATCATAACACATGTCTTACTCCATAACATACATATCATTTAATATATACAATGTACAATTCATATTCACATACATTAAAACAATTTCAAACACCACTTGTGCTGAAATTTCTAATTTTTTATTTTTTTCTGCTGCGGCTCAGCACGCTAGAACATGAATTGGCATGGACAGGATTACCTGTGGATTAGAGGACCTGTGGATCGTGCTGTCATCTTCAGCAAGTACACTTGACATAGGCTGCTGGCCAGGAAGAGCTCTAAAGGGAACATGTGTAGTTAGGTTAGGATGCAATTTTTAACTTCATACATTATTAAGGATTCATCTTCTGCATGGATACTGCTGATGACAAAAGGTATAGGTGATCAAGTAACTAACTATCCAGTTCAGTTTTCCACCTACCGCACACATTGATCAAAGTCTCATCTTTAATTTACAAATAACTGCAAAGCAAATTAGAGAAAACATCATTTGAGTGATGGTCATAACTTTTTAAATATTCTGACAACCTTAATGTATTCCCAAGTTTAATTATTTCTTAATATTGACATTTCTAATTATCCAGCATAATTGGAAAGCCTTCATTTCAGCGGCCACTGAAAAATTAATACAAAAATTATTAATGAACACTACCGCTTTTAATTGCTGTGTACCCATATTCATAAGTGCTGCAGCATCCTCCTTGAAATGACATGATGACAAATACAAGTGTCATGTCAGCGCTTTCCTTCTTCATCTCGCACCTCAATCAAAAGTAATCCATTTCACCTCAGCTATGAACACTGAGGCAAATTAAAGTCCCATTTCATTTTCCACCTTCATTAATGCATCTTGTTTCCAAGGTTACAATCATTTAGTGACTGCAGAACAAACAAATTCAAAGAAGCGTGTGCTTTGATATTTTGAGAGTAAGACAGGGATGGAGCTTACCGGGAAAACAAATCAGCACAGAGTTTTAATCCTCTAGCTCCAAAGTGTTCCGCTCATGTTTATCACAAAACAAAGCCTTTCTCATCTGAACAAACATTTTCATATTAGACTTTAGAAGCTTACGCCCACAGAATAATGTTCATAATTTTAACAATGTATTGCCAATGTTATACAAGTAAGTATGTCCTGTATGTAATAGTTCCTACCCAAGTGCTGCAGATAGCATGAGCTATCTTCCTGTGGTGTGATGTGGCAATGACAGACACGATGACCCAATTTGCCTGAATAGCTATGGGGGGGTGACAATGGCAGGTTGCACCATAAATACTGTACAAACACCCTCTTAGAGGCAATAATACAATTCCTTGTATGTAATGAAACACAGTCATTTAAAATGACACATTTGGGGAGTGTATACACACTACATTTTCTTCTTTACTCCCATACAAAGAAAACAGCAAAGCCTAAAGAAATGTGGGGCTTGAGGTGGTGGGGGCAATGATGAGTTCCCAGACGAGCTTTTTTTTTTTTGCATGCAAATCATATCTGAATTTCTCATTAGCATAAATGCATGAGCAACTTTAAATGCTTTTAATTTTCAATCTCGCCAAGCAGAGGAGTAATTTGTCACTGTCAGGATGGGAGACTAAAAGGGGGGGACCAGAGGGAGCCAAGGACTCCACGCTAAACTGGAATCACAGAAAATTTCTGATTTACTAATTGACTGATGTGCAGTTCAGTCGAGTTGCCTTGAAGGTGTAAATAATTCTGTGTATATTCAAATGGCAAAAATGAGAGAGTGAGGGGTGGATATGGAAAAGCACATTTCATGATGTTTCTCCCCAGGCCATACTTTTCTCTGGTGATTTTAATTTCCAGCCTTTTACATTTTCACTCTGTCTCTCTAAAGGGGTGCACGTTTGCTGTTTTAGTACATAATCACAGATAATCAACTGGAAATTAAAACAAAATGTCACATTTTTTACATCTCTTTCCCATTATGTGAAAGGAAGCTGCTCAAAGCTATTCAGCAGTGAAGCACAAAAACATTGCAGCAGCTTATCACATAAGCAGTTGTAAGTCATTTCAATTTTTATCTTCATTCTTTCAAGATGTAAGATCAACTGACACTGCACTCTGAAGTCTAAACCAGCACTGGCTCATTTTTTTGAACAAAGCAGTTAAGATTCAGACAGACCCTGTTAGCTAAATTTAGCTGTAGGTGAAATCAGGGAAAAGCTTTAACAAGCTCTCCATTTAAATGACTAAAACCAATTATGCGAACATAATTGGTATTCCATAACGCAACTGAAGACTACTGCAACATGTGGCTGTTTAACATTACCTCCAAAGAAGGCCGCATCAGAAAAGACCATGGTGGAAGCCTGTGTGTACAACTGGTCCACAGCCTTAGCGTCAATGTCCACACTGCATGATCATCATAGTTTCAGCTTCGAGACCAAAGGAAGATTATGTAAAATGTGCTGGGAAACACTGAAGTGGTAAGTCACAATGGACAATTAAAGAGTAGCTGGCAACTTAAATTCCAGTAAGAAAGGTTCATATATACTATATGTTTATGTTTAGGTTAATGTCAGCTATTTGGTCATGGTGACGCAGAAGTCACAGTAAGTGACTAAAACCCGGTCAGTCTGTAATGCCACATTTTACGTTTGTTGTTCATGGTTCATATAACCAAAAACGCCAAAACACATGAAAGTCTGTTCGTGCTTTATACATTTCAACTTTTGCTATTTGAACTCAAAGCTAACGTTAACCTTTTCAGGGTTTAAACAGACATGCAGTTAACAAATAGCACTGTTTTCGCTAATAGTTTACCAATGACGAAATGTTTTGACTAGCGTTAGCTAACTAAGTTAGCGTTACATTTTAGCCGCTAACTTACCTTGTTATCTATCATGTAGATATACTTGATAAAAGTTATACTTTTATAACTTTTTAAAAAAAAACAGGTTAAAAAAAAATTTTTTTTTAAGGTACGCCTGAATAACTACGCATGCGCAATTTCAACCTTTTTCACAATAAAAATATTCTGATGTCAGTTCAAAAATGAATTAAAACTAAGAACCTCAACCTAACAGGGCCTTGGCACAGCCAGTGTGTGTGCATTATGACACCATACCTGTGTCTATGGTATCAGCATGGATGGAAGATGGTGCAGCAGCAGAAACTACCAGTGCCATGTATACATTCTGTACATCATGCTCATACTGCCCTCCAGTGTTGAATAAGGGAAGCAGACACAATAACCAGTTCAATACATCAGCTCCAGTATGTTTATGAAGCAGATATAGGGTCTATGGTATTTGTAAGCTTTACTGTGTGGTGTTTTGAGTATTAAGAGAACAAATGTTACTACTTTACTTGATGCTGCCTCACTCACAAAAACAGTTCAGACATATGGAAGGAAGGTGTGAAATAATTTGGTCTGCTACCAACTGTTTAGTTGTTAAAAGTTAATACTTTCTATTAATGTAACGGCACTGAAGCAGTGTTTAGTGTTAAAAGTATTTGAAAAAAGATGCAAAAGACCATGCACTGTGGCGTAAATGTGGTATTTAGGGGTGTTCCGTTGTCTTTAACCTATTGGCGCAATGTGAATTTTGGCTGCATTTCCCATAAAGCTTTTCTGTTTTTGGTGATCACAGAACTGATGGTGGCTTCTTTCGTTTTCTTTCGTTTCTTTCATCTCTGTTAGGGTTTTGCGTCGATTTCTCTCCTCTGTGTATCAATCAAAACACTGTGGTCCTTTAAAAACTGAAACACCATTCATCTAGCAACTTTACATGAGATCCAATTCTATCTAAAACAGTGCTGCGTAGTTAAACAAAAAGTAAATTCACCGTGGTGTTGTATTTTCTGTTTCACATTTGGTCCCGTTCCACTTGCTGCGACTCAGTTTACTTAATGATTATGTCTTATTCTGTAGTTTCCACCTGTGGTCATAGTGTCCACTGTTTAGTTACAAGGTTTTGTTTTAAATACAGAACTTGTCCCTTTCACAGGTGCAGTGATTAAAAACGTGAATTAGGCTACTATACATTACGTACACTACCAGTCAAAAGTTTGGACACACATTCTCCTTCAGTGTTTTTTCTTTATTTTTATTAGTTTCAATAATGTACAATACTGAAGAATTATGTAGTCAACAAATAGTATTAATGACCCAGAATATATTTTATATATTTGATTCTTCAGAGTAGCCACCTTTTGCTTTAATGACAGCTTTGTAAACTCTGGGCATTCGCTCAGTCAGCCTCATGATGTATTCACCTGGAATGGTTTTCCAACAATCTTGAAGGAGTTCCAGAGGTGTTGAGTACTAGTTGGCTGCTTTTCCTTCACTCTCTGGTCCAACCCATCCCATACAACCTCAATTGAATTTAGATCAGGTGATTGTGGAGGGTCACCTTATGCAGCACTCCATCACTTTCCTTTTTGGACAAATAGCTCTTACATAACGTAGAGGTGTGGAGTCATTGCCCTGTTGGAATAAAACAATGGTACCACTAAGTGGATGGGATGGCATGTCACTGAAGTCCAAAATGCTGTGGTAGCCATGCTGGTTATACATGCCCTCAATTTGACTAAGTCACCAACAGTGTCACCAGCAAAGCATCTCCATGCTTCACAGTGGAAACCACACATTCACAAACCATTTGTTCACTCATCAGACCAAAGGGCAGTTTTCCACTGAACAAATGTCCATTCCTTGTGTTTCTTGGTCCAAGCTAATCTTGGATAATAATGGTTCAAAGTAATGGTTCTTTGTCGCAATTTGAACATGAAGGCCTGACTCAAGCAGCCTCTTCTGAATAGTGGATGCTGAAGTCTGTCTTGATATTAATGTACAATGTTGAAAATAATAAACATTGTACCTTTCACTGGTAGTGCATTGCTTAAATTATTGGGAGCTGTAACTAAACAAGCAAAAACAGTTAAATCTAAACTATTTATTTTCAATAAATATTTTTCTTGCAGATAGTTTTCTTTGAAAAAAATGATTTCAGATTACATAATAAATATGAGATGATAAGTCACAATGAGGATGCAATAATTACAACAGTTTTTAAACAGTAAACTAAAATGTTGAGGTGGGCGTGAGTTTGCGCATCAGTATTGCTGGCTGCTGTTACAGTTATGTTCCATTAGACGGCAGCACTGCTCCATATTTGTCAGTGAAGCTTCTCAGTCATACATAGATGTTATCTGGAAATTCATACAAGTAGCATCTACAGCCTGAGGAGCCTGAAGAAGGAATGAGTAGTGAAACATTTCATTTCCCCACAGTACTAAATACATTTTAGAAAGGCAGATTGTTTTCAGACACAATGTTTTATTTGAAGCACTTAGTTCTCACTGATATACATTATCCAACAGCTTATTAGTTAGCCCACTCTGTATGCCTTAAACAAGCTTTTATCTAGCATTGCATCACTTTACTGTCAGCAGATCCAAAACTACCAAATCCATACAAATATTCACAAAAATACAGATGCCAGTCATCAAAAATATTGAAACCACATCCATTTTGATTGATTCACACTTTCTGCTTGGAGAAACTTCTACAAATGTTATTAAAATCAATCTCTTCCAATAATATATCAGCATTATCTTCCATACAAAACTCTGGCTGTGTTATGAAACCAAACACTTACTGTGCAATGTCTAAAACAAGGACATTTTAATTAAAATTATATGAATGTGCAGTGATGCAAGAAGAACATGGTTAATTAGTGTCATTAGACCAGAAAAGGAAGCAGTGAGGGCCATAACCTGACCATGCTGAAATAAACATTTGAACCTGGTAGCAAGTCAGCAGGGCTCTATGGCTGTTTCTCTGAGACACATACAAGCAAGATGATACAAGAGAAACAGCTTTGTGTTTCCAGCAGCTTGGTTTCATAAACCTTCTACAAAGTGCCTGTTAGCAGCAAACATGATGCCTTTTCTCCTATATAACAGCTATTGCTATACTGTTTGACTGTGATGACTTCTAAAGCATTCTCCCAATTAAGAACTCTAACAGGTTCATTATAGCCTGGCTGCAATGTTAATTTTATCTTTGGTAAATGTGCTGAATGTAACAACTGTTACACCACTGTGTAAGGACTATAAGATAAGTAGCATATATTTAGATTCTCAAAATAAATGTAATTTCTGTACGATTTAATCATCAGTTCACTTTCTGATTTGTAAGAGATTAACAGATTTGCTCTGACTGGAAAGGCCCCTGATTACAACAGGTACAACATGCTAGTTCATTTCTTTTGGTTAAATATCTGTGTAGCTTTTTGTCACATCATAATGTACCTTGTTTCATTGTTAATCAAACTTAGTGCAGTAGTATAGTCAGACTCCATTACGTAACTATTAAATAGCACAGCATTGCAGCAGACAACCTGTATGTTGTGTTTCATTTGCATAGACCCTGTGTTGCATCATTCATAGAGCACACTATAGCCATTTACATACTTTTGTTTATATAATTTTCAATAAAACACTAGTTTTTGTTACCGATATCACCATTCAACTAGTTAATGCGTTCTAAACTATATTTTCTAACTACAAAAGTGCACCAAACATAACTTGATACAGAAAATACACAAAATAATCTACAGTCACTTTCATTGTGTCATTATCTACAGTCATATGCAGATACTGTTGCATTCATTCAATGTAAGAAACTATCCTTTTTAAGGCTTCACCCTGTAGACACATTAAAATGCCATGCAAATACACACATTCCATTGCAAGCAGGCATTGAGACACTGAGATATAAAGCTGACATTGAAGAGCATATATAAGGTATTCTGCTTACTCCAGTTTTGCTATGATTCATGTATTATTCTGGATCTCTGTCACACACATCCACACACACTATGTAAATCTGTCGGGCTTTTCAGGCAAAGTGAGAACAAAAGGAAAAAGAACACCTTTTGCATCCAGAGGCGCCCTCAGTGTCTCCTCGACAAAGTAGGCGTTCTCCTCCTCCACTACAAACTGAAGAGTCTGGGATTTGTTCACACAGTAGATACAGTTCCCAATAACAGCACACCTGAAGGGTAAATGACTTCCAAGCCTTTGTGATGCGCAATCATGCCACATTTTCACTATGGTGTTGTACTTGAACACATTGATGCCCTGCTCGCGGTTGACGTCAAAGCGATAGATGAAGCTTTTGAAAGCCACCATGTCGGTGGACTTCTTCCTGCTGTTGTTGTAGGGGCACTCCTGCCACTCATCCCTCTTGGGGTCGTACTTCAGAAGGCGGTAGAAGAGAGAGCCCCCAGAGACATACAGTTCTCCGCTGCAGGTGGTGGCTTCGTGGGCCACTGCAAAGGCTCCCTTGGGCAAGGGGGCCACCGTGGTCCAGCGGTCCATTCGGGGGTCATATTTTTCCACTGTAAACAAACATTCCCCTCCAATGGCATACAAGTAGCCATCCATAGACACAAGCTTTAGCTGGGCACGGGCCTGGTTCAGAGGTCTGACCTCGGCCCAGCGGTTAGTTATGGGGTTGTAATAGAAGACCTTGTCTGAAACCTTGCCCTTCTCCCCATAGCCCTTTATTCCCCCTGCCACAAACAGATAGTTATACATGGTGCAGATCCCACACCCTTTTGTGTTTATGTCCTCAGGCATGGCAGTCAAAGGTCTCCAGTCATTTGCTGTTTCACTAAAGTAATAAATCATATGGTTCTCCTCCAAAGACCCCACTGACAAGGGGCTCTGTGGTCGGCTGCCACAGCGACTCGGCGGCAGGCTACCAACACGATCAAACACATCATTTACCTCTGCGACCATCAGAGTCTTCTTCCCATCCATTCTCTTCTTCAGGATTAAATCCCGTTCAGATCCTGTCAGACGTCCATACACAGCTGGGTCTTTGAGAATTTGGAGGAAATTGTCGCTCATGAATCCATAGGCCGTTTCCTTCAGTTCACTCAGTCGCTGCTTTTTCGCGATGGTCAGAATCTCATAGCAGTTCTCTGCGGTGACTTGTTCAGACATGGACTCCATGGCTGCCTGGACAGCGCAGGGTATCTGAAGGATTTTAGCCCCAGTGATGACATCTACTACATTGTCTTTGCTAACATTCATCTGTGAAGTGTAAACATAGTCTATCAATGTAGACAGAGTCTTGTAACTCACACCCTTCACCTTCAGGATGTCTCGTGACAGCCGCGCTTTGAAGTAGTCACTCTTCTCTGCCAGCACAGACTTGTGAGCATTGATCGTCTGCCCGCCAACTTCGATGACTAAATCAGGCTCTTTTTTACGCTGTGTATTTTCAGGTAACTGGCTGCTGTCCTCACACTCTAGGTTCGATTTTAGGACTGACCCATCTGCACTGTAAGATGCTTTAGCTCTGGCACCATTGTGCATTTCACTGCTTGCACAATTTTGCTGCATGCCAGCAATGTGATTGGACACAGTGGAGCCAGCGTGAGGAGGGAGGTTTAGAACTCCCTTATCATTGGAGAGGTGAAACTTGTCAGCTGTTGAGATGTAGGAGTCGTTACCCCTGTGATCATCAATATGGTTACTCTCCATCAGTCTTCCATCCAGCAAGTATTCCTTCTCAAACACTGGAGAACTAAAACCCTGGTCTTCCTGCAGTAATCCCTGGACATAACCTGAACATGAGGTCCTATCTTTGTTTGGTGGCGTGACAAGATCAGAGTTCACAGCATTGAGGATGACATCAGCCTCTGATCCCTGTCTGCAGCTTTCATTCATCTTGATGTGCTCACTAGAGATGGAAGCCACCGTCTTCACCAGTCATGATGAGTGAATGGGCAAACTTGTGGCTGTACACTGTCTCTCTTCACCTACAAGGAAAACAAGGAGGAAATATCACCATGAGTTCAGAGGATGATAAAATAGTCTTACTGGGGCTGCAAACATGTCCTTATTCTCTAAGGGGCGCCCTTTCTCTAATAAAACCATGTAGGAAACACTCAGATTTGCCATTGCCAGCTCAGCAAGGTAACAGACACTTTAATAAACTTTCATTCAAAGCAACTGCAACGACTCAGAAGCGGAAACAATCCCAACTTGCAGCCTCCCGTGGCTGTCAACTGCATAACGTCCTGCAATAATCAAACTGCCTGGCCATTATTTGTGGTAATCTGGAGACTAATGCGCATGCGCGCATTTCGCTTATGGAGGAATTAATCTCCAATATGAGTAAATGTGTTTATAATTCTATTATGAACTCTTGGCCAAGGTATTCCCAAATGTTGTCGCACAACAGACGATAAACCATCTAATAAATAAATGAATATGAGGTATTTCACTATAATGTCAAACAGTCAAACTATAAATCTATAAATACTGGTTTCTTCTTATTTAGTGTTTTGTGACCTACCTGTGTTTCCTCGCTGTTATTAAGCAGCTCGACAGCAGCAGTTTGTCTGCCAGACCCTCTACAAAGCTGGATTACGTAAAGCAGTTGCAAACCTAGATGAATCAGTAAACAGGCTGCGCTCCCTTTCAATGACAATTTCCTGCAGTTTGTTCCATTCGTTCACTTTTTATCCACAGATTCTCCGAGCTGTTGTTCCGTTCCGTGGTGGAGGCGCGGCAGGGAAACGATCAAACAGCCTTTTCAGGTTGCACCTCCTTCAAATCAGCCTCACAGATTTCATGCTGTGGACGCTGCGCGCGTTCAGCGTCTTTTTCTGCCGGAAACTGGAGCTGTCCGGCGCGGACGCCAGAGGTAAAAGCACCAGGACGTGCGAGGACATTGATTTTTGTTGTCGCTTACAGTTCACTACAGTGAGGCGGCTATTATTGATCTAAACCACGCCCCCTTCAGTCGGCGTTAACCCTACATTCAACAGCACCAGGCTGCATCTGTTGTCCGAGCGCTGGATGCATCCAGAAGATGCGACATTCCTGAACACATCATCCCTGGGCTGGGTACCACGGTGGGTGGGGGCTCAGCAGATTAACATAAGGGAAACCCCTCACCCTCCAGTATTAACAGACACCAACCACCCTACTCATTAAATCCACTTTATCTTAGAGTGTGACCCTTCATGTGAAATAACCCTATAAAATGCAGTGGCTATTTCAATATCGTATTCATTTTGATACAGTAGATATAAAATAACAGAGGGTTGATAATGCGGTAACTTAAAAAACGCCACCTGTTTGTGCATGAGAACATTTGTCATAATGACAGTGAAACTGACACAACCAGTTCCTAATATAAATAAGTGTATACCTAATCCAAATAGCCTAACAGTGTTCACATAATATGAAACACATTTTCTTTTTGGTAGCAATCCAACACTATTCCTGTCTGAGTTTGATGAGATACAGTCTGAACTAAAGAAAATGCAGCACACAGCATATTTAAGTGTGAGAAGAGTACTGCTATTATTTCTATGGAAAAAGCAAAACCTCACAGGAAAGAAAGCAACAGTGAGAAATGTTTTTATATCCATAATCTCTCCTCCTCCATTCTTAGCAAATGGCCTTCAGATACAAAAATAGAGAGGAGCCACCACAAGGGCATCACATAACTATCAACGGTGTGAGATTAGAAGGCATTCAGCTGGGAGGTTTTTAATGCCAGATATTCTGGGAACAAAGACGTACTGAGAACTGATAGAGGCACTGAAATGAGTGTTTCCGTAGGAACCTCTGAGGTCAGAGGGACAACAAAAGACTTCCAGTTACAGCTGTCTTGATATGTGAGCAATGGCAACTCCCAGGCAGACAAACTGATAACTAGGTTACTTTGCTGATACAGTGAGACAGGGGCGTTCTTCTCCTTCTAGTTAATATATACTTGCCACATTACAAGTGTTCATTTTACAGGAGTTAAATATTATCCTAGGTTCAAGTCGGTATCTTAGACACCACACACAAATCAGATCAGATAATATTTAGGATTACACTACCGTACCATGGATTGTAGCATGGGAACAACTCCAACCTGAAATCATCTGCTTTCGTTGGAACTAACAATATAGTGAAACACAGTTGCACAACAGTGGACGTGGGTGTTTCAGGAGAGAAAATGTCTTGACCCGAACTGTTCGGCAGTAGGAGAAATGAGCAGTGAAGTCCCGGAAGAGCTGTATTAGGCTGAGTTCCTGCAGCCCCTCAGGCACATTGCTAGTCACTGCATGTACTGATGGCTGCTCACAGTGGAGTAGAAGTACAAGGTTAGTCGGCTTGAAGATAAATAGACACTCTGAAACTCATTCCTTTATCTCCCATTGTATTGCGACCTCTTTTTAATACCGTATGTATTTATGTATGTATGTATATATTTGTTAGCTTTACCAAAATATCAGCCCTGATGCATTTTTTTGTTCAGCTGGAAACTTCCCAAAACTGCAGAAAAGCTTCTATAAAGTTGATGTGTATCTCCCTGAAAGAGAATAATCAGATTCACTATGTCTACTGCTAGAATATATTTTTAAATGAATGGGAAATATGGTTAAAAATGCTAAATAAAGCTCACAGAACTGCAAACGTCATTTAAATATCAAGTTCACACACAAAGTTGATCAATATAACAAGGTTTATGAAATTGTTAATATACAAGAGAGAAGTACATAAAACAGTGACAAAAGTATAAAGCTTTTTATCATCTTTTTAAAAAATATCCTTAGGTGAGAAACAAAAATGCATTGGGGCATAAAAACTCTAAACTATAACACCTCTTTCTTCCCTTTATTGACAGAAACCTGGCCAGCCAGGGATTCTTATCAAACTCTCAAATTCAGTCATTGATTTTTCACCTGTTTCCTCCCTTTGTCTGTTAACAGAAGAGTTGGAGCACCCCACAAGCTCATCCAATAGTTAGACAGTTTGATTTGAACACTTTCTCAAGCATCAAAACACCTACACCTCTAATCCTGAGTGGTCACATCTTATTTACAACTCCGGCTTTGACCGTTGATTTAAATTTTGGCCAAAATCGAATCCCAACTTTACCCATACCAAACCTTAAATGCATTTGAAGCAAGATAATATTTTTTAATTTCTAAAGTCTCACTTCTTTTCAACACTGATTTAAATACTGCACTCATGTACAGTCAGCTGGTGTGGGACAAACACTGGTAAGTAATGAAATGTATTAGACACGTTACAGAATAACAACTTCATGGGAAGGTGAAATGAAAGAACTTTCAGTGTTTTCAAACAACTACACCCTTAGCAAGTACAATACATCCTGTAGAGCATGCTGCAATAAAAAGCATCACTGAGCATTTTTCTTTTGTTTATGGTAGAAAATATAATTAGGAACACTGTGAAAATATTGTGGAGTGTTTGATCCAGGTCTGGTTCAAACATGTCATTTAGTTGTTTTGATTTATCTCAATTTCTGCCAAGTGTAACAACAGATCTCCTTCGGTTTTAACCTGAAAAAACAGAGAACACAGGTAAGATCCTTATACATTACACTTTTATTTTCTATGTGAAATAGAAATGTTATTTCCAACATACCTATGTGGTGTCACATGCTAACTAAAGGGATCTGCCAGATCATGATAGTGGAGGTGGTGTCCTCATGTCGTGACTGTTTGGTCTTTTTGTTCACCCTGCGGTGACCCAAACCTCCAGACACCACCAGCAGAGAGCTGACATCCATCTTGCTTGAGCGGTGGCCCCTTTGGTAGTGGGCTGGGTCATGGAGCATGTCATATAGGGCCCCATCCTCAGGCCCATGCTCCAAAGAACTCTGGGATGGAGCTAAGGAGCAGCAGGATGATGAGGACAGGGAGTCTTGGAGAGCCATAGCGGTACAGCCCGCCTCTCCCAGCCACACGGCCCGCCCCCGAGGGGGAGTCAGGACTGAATCGGGGGGAGCCTGGGATTCCACGTATTCTGTCTCTGTGGGCTGGACTGAAGTGGGAGGGGTGGAGGACGGCAGGCCAGAGGGCCGGTTACACACTGCAGCTGCCATGGTGAGGAACTTGACTGGTCCGTTGTGAGCGTGCAGAGACACCATACCCCGACCTGACAACAGGTACAGCTGTGTGAGCATTTATCCTGGTTGCTTCACAGACTTTTTTATATATACTGGTGGATGTATGTTTCCAGTACATATGTCGGCAGTTGTTTAAAAGAAGTACAGTATAATTCACCTTCACTAAGATTTTGTTTGAAGATGTTAGAATATCTACAAGGAAAAGTCCACTTCTATCTTTCTTATTAACGAGAGAAACTAAAACAAAACAGATCTCCTATTGTACAGATGCCAAATATTTCCTGGTTCTTGCTTCTAAAATCTGAGGATTTGCCAGCCCCTCTTGTTGAATACCTGGTTACCACTGGATATTAAGATGGGCTTTTCTAAGCTATTGTACTGGACTAAATTATTGAAAGTTAATGCAGTGATGCTTCAGTTTTACCTGTGACCTTGGGGATTCCCTGTAATCTGGGGACAGAGAGGGCCACAGTCACCCCCAGGTTGGTCCCTACCAGAAGCAGACCATGACAGACCAGGAGACTGCTCACTGACACTCTCTGGTTACCTGTGAAAAAACAAATACAGCACATGGTTTAAATGTTACATAAATCAAAGTTTCTAAAGTAAATCTACTGACATTTTGTTAAAGTACAGAGAGGTTTCTTGGCAAAGATTTCCTGCAGTCCTGAATAATTTACAGTGTCAGATGTGAACAGTTGGACCTCACACTGATGCATACTGCTCCTGCACACTTGTGTCTCCTGGAAAATCAGAAAAATGCATAGTTAATGGGCCACTTCACCAGGCCTGAATACAGTGTGGTGTGTGGGAGAGAGGGAGGTGTAATTTGTTTTAGAAAAAAGTGGCATTTCTGCAGCAATGATGTTCAATGGTTATTTGTCTCCAGGGCAACGTGAAGAGAAGCCTTGATAAAAGCAGAAAAACACACCATTATTGTTCGCTCAGAGTCAAACAAACAAACACAAAAGTGTTATGTAACAGAATGAGTGAAGCGTAATGCTGTAATTAAGCAAGGAGCTCTGCCTCTATTCAGAAAACGTATGGTAGCAATCTGACCTTTTTGCTTCCCTCCTGGTCAGAAAAATCACTGTGATGCACCGTAAAAGCCACGATTGTTACGGTAATAGCACAGTTTAGAGAGGAAGGCAGTAAAGTCAGTCACAGCCTTGCAGACTGACCAGTTGTGTTAGGTGAACATTCACTCAAGAAAGCTTTGTCAGGAATGAGCTTTGTATTTACAGTATTTAGATATTTCTAACATAATATTTTATCACTCTAATAAGCATCTGGGGTTTGCAAAAAACAGTCTTTTCAGCTCTGCTATGTGGGAGGCGAGACTGTCATGAGTCATTACTGCTGTAACAGCTTGACTTGAGTTTTCTCCCTCAAAGTAATCCTCTTGGGGTTTAGAAAAAAATTACTGCCAGTCTCCCTAACTGACCCCCTCATAAGAGATGACCCCTTGCATGAGGCACACACACACCATACTGCCACACTTCCAGGAATCCTGCCAGATAGGTAGGCAGGTAAAGTGGGATAAAGGGCCCTGCGTTTTTCCCACATGTGCTTCTAATGAGTCCCAGAGTAAGCAGAAACACACAGCTAGCTGGGGGTCTTGCTTAACTTCCTCCTTTCATAATATTTGGAGTTCCCCACCCAGAGGGTGAACTAAAATAAACCCATAGTGAACGTCAACACAGTCTGGATCTGGCCCTGATCCTACAGCAGAGTAACACTTTGATCTGCACTTAGTCTTGACAACCAACAGCAGGAGGGAGGAGTAAATCCCCAAAATTACATAGTAATAAGGCACAATGTCAGCCATTCAATAAGTCTAGAAATAACTCAGGTCAGCACAATGCAAGAAATCTAATTTCACTCAATAGCTGGACTTTATACCCTCATTCTACTCCTGAATATCTGTTGCAAGTTAACCATTTTATCTTTGTATTATACATTTGCTGACTATTGAGGGATTTTATTCTGAAGAGAAATTTCATAGAAATCCATGCACTAGCCAAAAGGAATGACTGTGTTTTTTCTGAAAAGATACATCTTCAGCTGTGTTACAATAATTACAAAAGGGTTTTCTTATGATCAGTTATACTTTTAAATTAATAATATTGCATAACAAATATAACATGCTATTGGAAGTAATAATATCTGATAATTATAGGCCTCTGTATAGTTATGTAAATATTTATTTTAAAAAGTCATTTGCAATAATAATTTCTACACTGTTTTTCTGATCATTTTTAAAAAAGGTGGTAGTTTCTTATTGCCAAAACTTGACTGGTAGTGTACAGTGCTGTAAAAAATACTTTTTCACTAATAGTATTAGGACCCGGATGACTTGCCATAACTGATGGAACCATGAACAATTCTGGGCTCTACCAGAAAATGTCCGACCATCAGTTTATGACCTCAAGCTGAAGCACACTTGGGTTTCAGAGTAGCCTAGCCTTCGGGTGGCATGGGGGTGTCATGTAGCTCAGTTGGTAGAGCAGTTGCCTGTCAACCCCAAAACCAGATCTTCCTTGCTACATGCTGTCCTTAGCATGACACTGAAAGTCATTATCTAATTGCAGCTGTCCAAACAACAATTTCCGTCACTTATAAATCGCTTTGGATAAAAGCATCTGCCAAATGCAGTCAAAGTCCGGATTTACATGCTGTGTCATGACCTTAAACTGGCCGTTCATGCTCAAAAACCCTCCAATATGGCTGAATTAAAACAATTCTGCAATCCTCCACACTAATGTAAAAGACTCTTTGCCAGTTATTGCAAACGTTTGATTAAAGTTGTTCCTGCCAAGGGTGGAACAACAGTAACTAGGTTTAGGGGACAACATTCATTCACACAGGGCCAGGCAGGTTTGGACAGATTTTTCCCTTAATAAATTAAACCATCATTTTGTATTTACAAGGGTTGTCTTTGTGTAATATTAAAATGTTTTTGATGATCTGAATCATTCAAGTGTGATCATACATATGATCATACTTAGTCACAGCACTGTATCTTGAAATCATATAATGATTTATAATGAGGACTTTACACCTCACTGATCATCTTCTGTAATGTCTCTTCATTTCCTTGTTCATTTCTTATCTCCTCAAGGAGAAACTAAGATTGAGACAAGTTTTAACTGGAGCTACTTCACAGAGCAGCTATGCAGAATAAGTGTGTTATCAGCATGCAATAATGGTGGCATTCAAACAAAGAAAAGCTGGAGGTGTTATTTACTGATCCTCCCCTGATGTTTGTCTCCCATTAAAACATGCATGGCTGCCTATTTAGGTCACAGAGCAGCAGACAAAAGCAAGACCCTCAGCAAAGCAGCTAGTCAGCCACCATCTGCTGAGACATCACCACAGAACAATCTGCTCTGATGACCTTTAGAAGTGCTTATTATGAACCTTTTATGATATTGACTCCTGTATTAATGTTTCAAATGTTTCATGCAAACTTTACACACTGATTTGCCTCACTTTTTCCTTTATGCATTTTATGACTTCTTTACAGTTTTTGTATTCTGATGGTCATTCTGTCTGGCCTTTCTTTAGGAAATAGTGGTTCAAAAAATAAATAACTCGTCCAATTAGAGGACCCGCAGGGCAATTCTAAATATTTCTAACTTAAAGAAATATATTCAGAGTGATAGTCAAGTGGGCATATAGAAACTGTTTAAACAGTTTTAACTGCACAATGTGGGAATTATCATCCAATCAACTGCTAATGCTACTAAATTACTCTAACATAAACTGTATGGTATTCTTTAATAAATACTATGAGCTGCAGTGATAATGATGGCTATTATGGCATATTAAATTGCTGTTTATTGCAGAATGCAGAGAAGGGAGGTAGCTGAATTGCTCCAACATGCATGAACATGAGAAGGTTAACTCCACCTAGAGCACCACCTGCATTTAATACTACACCATTCATAGAGGAATCCACACTGAAGGCAACGCCCTGTGTTCTTTTCTTGAGTCAATCCTGAGTCTCATTGTGTGTTCTGTAGACACACAGCCAAAATTGCATTAGGATGTGTAATGTAATATTCTTACAAACTAATGTGGACTTCCTGTGGAATCAAGTATCAGAATAATGTAATTTTTTCTAATAAACTGACATGACAATAATTGAAGCGTGTGCCTAAGCAAATAAATTCACAGAACTATCAATCATTGGCTCTAACAAGTCCACTGCAGGCTGTTCAACCTGACCAAACAGTTTGGTTGGCCATTCCAATTATATCTGAGTCTGTGCAGGAGCAGCACATTTCTTGGTTTCATTCTGTTCCACAGCCGTGGCCAGTAAATGCCTCAGTGAGGAACTGTCACAACAAATGACAGAATGAGCGGCAGACAGGTGGATTTAATACAACAGCTTCATGGATATATTTAAATTACAACCACACATGCTTGTTTGTTGTTCAAACTACATTTGAAATTTTCCATGCTGACTGACAGTTCCTGGACTCAAAGCTGTTATCAGAGGAAGCAAGCTCTTAATGGCGAGGCCCAGAGGATGAAAGCTTTCATGTGTGGTGGTCTGCCTCCAAACTAGCTTCCTCTGCGGTTGCATGGATCCTATTAGCCAATATGGGTAGTGAAGTCCTAAAGGAGGCTCCTTTTATCGGTCACATCTGTCTGACAAAGAGTCCACTTGTAACTCTAAATGCTGAATGTCAGAGTTGGATTCTCCCACAATATGAAGATAACACACGCATGCCAAGTAGTTAGTCATCACTTACATTTTTGCTTACAATTAGGGATTTCCTAAAGGATACTTTGGTTTATAAATAGATCTAATTTCTTTCCAGCAGCATGATGCTACAGAAAATCATTCTGCCACAAGGGATAATGTCTAGCCATGGATACAAAATCTACGAGTGTGTAGTTCTGTGTTGAATTTTGCTTTAAATCCTTCACAGCAATGAATTTTATCTTTATAGCTGCTCCAACAGCTAAGTGACATTTAAAACCATTGTGCAAAAGCTAATTACATGAGTGCTGACATTTTGTTCATTAATAAATGTTACTTCAAGTGAGAGAAGCCTGAACCAGGCTTTAGTAGATTTTACACAACTTCAATAAGTGTCCTTTGTCATTCTGTAGCCAATTACTCCTGAACATTATAATTGGCCTGTGACAGTAACACAAAAGAAGATCAACTGGGACTAATGACAAATCTGCTAATGATACTAAAGATGAGACAGTACAGAACATTACAGGCTAGTCATTGAAAGAAGATAAAAATATACAGTATATGTACAGATTAAAACAGAGCTGAGATCAAAACTGCATTTAAGTATGAAAACAATACAGTTGAGTTTCAAAGGTAAATGAAAGAACCCACTGTAAAAAAATCTATGTTTTTGTAATTGTTAAAAAAAAATGCGTGTCAAACCACAGCTGTCTACAGTACTCAGCTTGGAAGAAAAATAAATTAAAAGCAGAAGTGACTGACTGAACAAATCCTGACTTCATAGCAACAGAAGAAATTCATCTGTCCATTCATTATCTAACTGCTTTTTCCTGGTATGGGGTTGTGGGGATGATAGAGCCAATCCCAACTGTCACTGGGCGAGAGGCAGGGTACAGATTGTCCACTCTATCACTGCAGAAGTGAGCTCCAATAAATGAATAAAATAAAATAAAACATTTAATAATCTCTTTAGGCTGTCTGTTTTTGGGTCAAGCTGGTGTAACACAGCAGATTACAAGCTCAAAACCACAGGCTGCTCTAATGTCACCCCGGGACAGTAGTCACACCAACAGTGATTTCATCTGAATATCCTTGGTGACAGTGTTTGGCTTAAAGACAAAAGGAAAGAAACTGTGCTTGTTGTTCACAACCCACTAAAAACAATCTGATCTACTGTGATGACAACTCCTGCAATAACAAAGCCAGTCTCAGATGATTAATGACCCATACAGGAACTGAAAGCAGTGTTCTTACACAAAATAAATCTCATCTGGGCTCAAATTGTCTATGAGCTAGTTCATTTGTCTCGCCTCGAGGATTACTGTGTAAATATTACTGCTCTTAATGACAGTTTACAGCTGCAGTGCCTTACACAACCAGGGATCAAAGGTGAGCCATTATGGTGAAGTGATCTAAGTAAATTACCTTTCAAAGAGATACATTATATTGCAGTCATTAGTATTAGCTAGCAAAGCATTAGCTTTGTTGAACAGAAAAAAGTCAGGTAATTCTACATTTAAGACATGCATATATATATATATATATATATATATATTTATCTATACCACCTATATAGTGGTATCTTGCAAAGCAGATTATTTTTATTTTATTATCCCAGGTTGTGTCAGGAAGTTATTGATCCACCACTGATATTCCTTAGCGCTGTTTTTATTTAGGCAGGCAGCAAATTCCTGAACATGTTAATGTTGATTTTATGACCCGAACCTGCAACACTATGAACAGAGACCAAATGAGAGGTTCCTGGTTTGCTATTTAGATTAAAGAAGCCTTTGAAAAAAGCACAGAGAGTGACAAACCTGCCATAACAAGAGCAGTCGGTGTGAGCACCTACACTGATGTCAGCTAATTACTGACAGGCACCAAGTGAGACAGGACTTTGAAAACATGATGTGTGAGACCTGTATAACAGCTCCCAAATGCAGGGCTGTATTTAAATATATGTAAATATATGTAGGTGACCACACAATCAGATAAAAGGCAGAATAACTGTGCTTTGCTGTTCAGTCAGTTTGACACTCACTAAAAGGTTTCAGTCTCAGTCAGGCATACAGATCACATTACTGAGTGATACTTAAGAGCATGCAGAGCAGTGAGAAAGGTGATAGTTGGTAAAATGGTGAAGGTGGCAAGAACACAGAATTCATACATTTTAATCTTAAACCACAAGGCTATACATGTCTACAAGGTTAGAAAGGCTCTGACTACTCCAGTGCAGTTTACTGTGGTATTACTTACTAAAATACACTGCTTAAAAAATAAACACTTAAACTACACATCCTAGATCTCGATGAATGAGAATGTTTTGAGATTAAAGCCACCAGCAGTCAATGAGTGAGACACATATTTTTCCAATAATTTCCACTATGTGTATCTGTATTTTAAGCCTATATGTGTCTCATCTTATTTTGGAGATAGGGCAAGAATTAGAGCAACAGTTAAAACAGTGGGAATGAGATGCAGGGGCCAAAATAAAAACATTAAAAGAAAACAATCTAGTTGACAAAAATCTGAAGTATACCCTTGGGTGTTACTGAAATATTGTAATTATGTTTATTGGCAGACTAGTTGTGCCTCCTTCTACCTCCACCTGCACCTTTCCTGATGTTTTCCCACAATGCTTTGCATATTTGCACTATACACAAACAAGTGCACAAACAAGTGTGTGTTTGCTTAGTTCAAACATGAACAGAAATGTGAAAAAAAATAAACACACAAAAAACAGACTCCTATTTTGTTAGTCCAAAAAATGAAACATATGTCTTACCAGACAGTATATTGTGGACAGGTGTGGCAATATTAATGTCCTGCAGGTGTTCCAGAGTCTCTGTGTGAAAAAGGCGAAGTGTTGAACCAGAGCTGAAGGCAATCCAGATGCCCACCCCAGCCACAACCATGTGGGACACCACCATGCCCTCTTCCTGGTGGGCCTCCAGCTGCCTCTGGATGAGGATGACAGGACAGGTTGATAGGACATAGGCATTACGTACCATTCACAATACATCCAGCCTTAGGGAGGATGACTGTTGAACAAAGTGCAAAGATCAGATTTTTGACCATTATAACATAATTGTTTAATGTTCTACAAATTCAATGTGCATAGCCCGTATAGAATCACACTACTAATTTTCTGTCTAAACTATAGGTTTAAACAAAAACTATAGTTTTTGTCTGGATAACTATTTACTCATTAATTTGTTTGAAAATTGTTTCAAAAAGGCAAATGTGTATTCTCTGTGCATGGAGTTCAGTAAACTAGGCTTTATCCATCACCATGAGTTACATAACCTCATCGTACATTGCTTTCGTGTAGGTGTAGTTATATTTGGCTAAGGAGAGTCTGTTCACAAGTGTCTCAGTACAGGGATCTAAAAATGTGGCAATGAAGACACAAGAAACATAAGCAATTCTAGTACTTGTCTTTCTGTCAAGTGTAAACTGTTATTTTATTTATTTGCATACATATACATATACATACATACATATATATACATATATATATATATCAGTCCTTCTCATCTGTCTGATTTACAGTCACCGCTGTTGACTAACTGTAAGGCTTCAGTGAGAGTGAGAAAGGCAGGTGGTCCAACATAATGAGCTTAATGAGGTTAAAGTGATTATGGGAGAGTGCATGTCAGACAAATGTGACTATTCCTGGATCCATGGCAGGTGCTTCCGTTCCCTAAACCAGGCCAGAGCTCACACACAAAGAATATCATCATTAGTTAAGGATGTGGAAACAGGAAGCAATGTGAAGTTTGGTAGGTGATGTAATTTGCTGGAGAGTAACATTTTCAGTGACCACATTTTACAGTTGGTCCTTTTGGAAAATATAAGCTGTAAATAAATGTTGACACGTACATCCATACCCAAAAACCTCTTCACAGTCTAATTCAGCTTCTGCCATTTCCCACTTGGTTTTCTTTCTTATTCCATCTAAATAGTGCTGCATGATTAATCTAATCCTAATTGTAATCGTGGTGTCAGCTTGTCGATTATATAATGGCAATAGGCTATAGGCACAAATTCTTTGTGTGCAGTTTGACTGTTATGTACACTGCTAATATCATTATAATATCATTAATTTTAATATGTGTATTTTACTCGAAACCATCTCATCTTCCTAAAATTACTGATCTGCTAAACTTTTCTGCCATGTGTCTATGCAGTTCCTTTTCACGACAAGTTCATAAAACAAAACTTGTAGATCACCCCTGGAAATTGGTGAGCGGGTCATATCAAAACTGAATTACCACCTCCCTTAGCTTCCCCTTAGCTCTTATGTAAAGTAACATCCCATGTGCTTCGTCTGGCATGGTCATGCATTTTCATAAAAAGTTTAGAAAACAAAACATGCTGAGGACCTCTCACAATGTGGACTGCATCAACTCGGAATAGAGCTCCAACCTCCAACCTCATATTGGCCTCCTTCAGCTAAAAGTAGTACCCAACTGCTTCCTCTTCCTCTGTTGCCTTTTCATTTTAGCTCCAACCTCCTGTTGGTCTCTTCCATTAGGAGTAGGAAATTATATGCCTCTAAAAATCTTAATATGCACTAAATTGCTCCAAGCTAGGTTGTGTCAGAGCTAGGTTACATACCTCCACACAATGTGTGTGGGTGCTGATGATGAAGATCTGTCCTCCTGATGACGCCCAAAGGTGCTCCTCCACAGCTAACATTGCTTTGACTGGGAGGACTCCCAGCTTCAGCACTTTGGGTTTGTCATAGCTCCACAAACCATCTGTAATAACAAGCAAAAGACTATAAAGATAAATGGAAAAAGTTGCCATATAAATATATATGATGAAGCATAAGATACATCGAACCAAATAGTGCAGCAATGTGCATCCCTATTAATATCACCATTATAATGTGCAGTATAAATCTCTGGCACTTTTCCATGTGATAGTTAAACCTGAATAGTTTATACTTCACATGAAGGATACAGTAATAGCCACTCTGTCTTTATAAATGTAATCTGTAAAGGGCATCTGCATTTATAATTTTATAGTAGAGTGGCCATTGATGGTTTTTACAGTCTTAACTATGAATATAGATGGACTCTGAGGCATTAGTCAGAGCTGTGCTCGATCCCACACACACCTCCTACACACTCTGTTCTACATGTGCCTGGGCGCCTACAGTGCCAGCTCTGCTGCAATGAAAAGCCCCATGTAGAGTTGTTATCAACATTTTAGCAACCAATAAATTTACCTGTTAAGAATTTGGTTGCTGTAGTTGTCAAGACATTTGCCAAAAATTATGTCACAAAGAAATAAACATTTTATATTTGATATATATTACTTATAACATGCCTTTAAACTGATCTACTTTTAGCCAGAATGGCTCTGTATTGAATCCGAATTTCATTTCCTCCAGATAGCACATTCCTTTAGCTAATCTAGGCCAGGAAAGGAAAGTGGCCTCACCAAAAGTGTTTGCTTAAGAGAAGGCACAAAAGCAGCTATTGAAGAGAGAGATGCCATGCAGGGAGAGATGTTCAGAGGTACAGTAATGACTGGGAAAGTGGGGGTAATCTCCTGCTAAAAGAGCTAGGTGGGATTAGCATTCCAGCTATGTTATTGGAATAATCATTTTGTCATGTGAATCTGCTTGGGAAAAATACAATAAAAAAGGAAAGGAGCTGTGGAAGAAAAAAAGTGTCAACTTGCAGGCTTATGTAAGTCCTCTCTACTGAAGCGAGTCTGCCCACATCTCACTTTTAAAACAGTAGCATTGCTTCATGTCAGTGTCAACTGCAAGAAACTTCTCATTACAAACTTCTCATCACTGTTTACACATGCATGTCTGTAAACAACAGCATATAAACAGACAGTGAATGCTGACTAAAGAAACAAAGATATTTTTCTATTTGACAAGTCTGCAACAGACAGTAATATGATAAATGGATGATACAGAAGGGCAGATAAGAGTTATACTCTGACTGTCTGACTATGACGTGACCTTTGCCGAATCATTGCCTTCCCCTTTCTCCATCTCTCGCACAGTCAGTCACAAAAGGAAATAGCAAGCATGGCAGAATGAGGCTGACTGGCCGGCTTCAGACATACTGCATCAACATTTCCGTGCAGGAAACTCAGCACTGAAAGCTTTAAAGACAAAGCCACATTGTCATCTCTTTAGTTGTCACTAACATCTTTCTTTATTCACTGCAAGATTACCCTATCATCAGCTGACAGTTTCAACATAAAAGGACATAAACTGATGATTTTTCCTAGTTATGCTTCCTTGCTTGTGTGTAGTGTACACAGTGGGTCCACTTTAAATGCTAACAGAGTACAGACAGAGCCTGTCACTGTGACAAAGTACTTGAGCAGCATCACAAAAGAAATGCAGGCTGCAGTTTCCCTACCTTACTCTGCAGGATGAGCCATAACTTTAGCAAATTTAAACATTTGTGTTTAATGTTCTAATTTTTCTGTAGCTTGACTGTGTGAGAGGTGAAAATAGTTTTCCTCCTGTGTTTCTGCCCTCAGGCCATCATCGTCATACTTTTCTGTTTATGTTTCTAGCCTAACAGACAAACTTCACAGAACAATAAAGCTAGAAATGAGAGTAAAAATGATACTTTAAAATTGTTTCTCAAAGACACTGGAAATCTAATTTGAGTCATTTGCCTCTAGTAGTTCAGTGGTGGCATCACAGGATAATGATACCCATACTTACATTTGACAGCCAAGGATTACAAGGATTGTACTTTGTGTGGCAAAACATGTACTTATCTTTACCCACATTATGTGAGACACACACACACAAAAACAAAGAAATACAATGACGATGAGTCCCTCTATATACATTAGTATGTAAGCCAAAACAAATAATGTGAAAGACTGTGGGAGAAGCACAGCCCAATCATCCACTGTGCCTCTGCAAAAATGTGATGTAGGATATTAGACTAAATATCAGAGTAAAAATTCCTGTCTAACAAAATCTAATTTGCTTAATGAATATATAGAAAGATCAGGTATCAGATAATTTGGCAAATTCATATGGGCTGATCTATTCACTTCAATTCTATGTTTGCGATGGGTGTCACCTCTGAGACAATACGACAAAACAGCGAACAATGGATGTGCTGCAAAGAGGTGATAAACTTAATTAACCTATTTTCAGTTTACCCGGCTTTATTATAATATCTGAGTAATATACAGGATTTTGATTTTCTGTTTGCACTAATTGTTTACAAGGACTGGAATTCGTTGCTGCTAAGGCACAATTATTAATTTTGATAATAAAATTTCAGTACAAATCTCTATGTGTTAATCTGTCACATTATGTTTTACAAAGTCAAGAAAGCAATGTTTAAGTCAAGGTTGATGCCTTCATTGTCGCCACAAGGCAAGGTAAACAGTTTATTAATTTAACAACTGGACTGGATCGATATCGGGGATTGGCAGATACGCATAGTCCAGATATGGGTATAGGTAAGTTGGATAGATGCATCCTCATCTAAGAAACATTGCAAACATTACAAAGGCAAAATTTCTAAGTATATAACACAAGAGACATATTCATAAAACTGCCCCTCCTCACACACACACACCTTGTGATCTGGAGTAGACTGCCACAGAGCCACTGACCAGGCCAGCATACAGACAGTGTTTCTTATAGACAAGACTGGTGACTGTGGACTTGTCTGGGGTGAAGAAATGCTGCAGACGAACTTTCTTGGACCGCTGGCTGCTCTTGTATACAATGATGCTAAACAGGACAAAAAAAATAAATTTACAACAACACCCCTAAACACCCCTATTTGCAATGTAGATATTTCACGATGTTGTAATAATATTATGCACCAGTTTAAAATCCCGACACACACAAAAACATTGTCAAGAAACAACTGGAGAAATTTTAGGTATCTATCATTCCATTTTCTTTACTATATTTCTTGTTAAGGGTCTCAGTGGTGCTGGAGTCAGTCCCAGCTGTTATTGGGCGACATACAGCGTAGAGACTGTTTGACAATTGTCAAAACTTTATTTAAAAGTCACCTATTATGCAAATCCACTTCTTAGTCATTTTTATACATTTATATGGCTCTTGGGTATATCTAGACATATACCAAGAGGGTTAGCAGTGGACCAACTGCTTTACATTTTCTGGTTTGGTAGAATCCACCCCCAGAACAGTTCAGTCTAAGTTTTAGCCCCAGGGGGACATATCTCCACAAAGAGGAGGGTTGGGGGAGTTTAAAGATAATTTTAAGTATTTTACAAGTACAGCTTTTAGTTACTTGTTGATGTTTTTAGATATTATAAAACCGCAAACACACTGTTACAACACAGTAAAATCCTTTGCACCTTCCATCCTCCATGCCTAGACAGACACTGTCACTGGCCTTCATTGCAGGAACAGGGTTGCTATCTGGGAGCTGTTCACCATTCGCCTGGGATTGCTCGGCTGGGACATAGGCCATGCAGAGTATACGGGACTCTATGTTGAAACACTCAGTCACCTTTGGGCTGGAGCTTTGCATGGCCACGATGGCTATCTGTGCCATTTGGTTGGTGCAACTTGCAACCTGAAAAGAAGATGAGGATGATTTACAAATACTTTTCATTTTTACTATAAAAACAAGTTAACCAACTTCTGATGAGATAATGAAAGCAGTACATGAAAGCAAAAAAAAGCCAAATAAATACAGCTACAGTATAAAAGCAGAAGACACAAAAGGTCGCTCCACAGAGCAAAGTATATTTACAAAGTTTACATCGAAACAAAGGCATAATGGGTAAATTCAAAAATCTTATGAAAAAATAATGTAACTCAAAAGACTTTTTCAGTTATAGCATATAAAACATCACACATTTGAAAAACACCTTTT
>OMLM01016075.1:0-37544 GCA_900302695.1 Helostoma temminkii | reverse complement strand
AAATTAAACATCTTTGAACTAATATAATGCCTCACACTAACTAGCGGGACTACTGTGCATATCTTTAACAGATCCAACGTTTTACCCTAATGGTGAAAAACAGTACATCAGCAGTGATTGCAATCTTTATAATGGTTGAAATTTAAGTACTGAAGCAGTAACTTTCAAATCCTGATTGTCTTTGGAACAAAAAACAATAAAAATGTTAAAAATAAAAATGAAATACAGAAATTCTACAGCTAGTCAACACTTAAATTTCATGATCCATGAATGTTCTCACACCAAATAAAAGAAGCTCATGCAATAGTTTTTTAGGTTTCTGTTATAAACCTTGGAACAAACATATTTTGAATAATTGTTAAAATGTTCACTAGCACAGTGCTAATTTTCACTTTTATCTCACCCAGACACATCCATGGCCCACGGCAGGAGAGTCTGCTGTGCTCTCTGTGTTGATGTGGGGCTCTGGGTTATGAACAGCACACTCCACCTGTCAGAGAACAGGAGTACATAAAAGACAAATATGTCAGTTAAATATTTGCATCAAGTCACCATATAATAGAAATATAAATGAACAGGTGTTAGCGTATCCAGTTAGTGTTTATCTGTGTGAAGGCAAAAACTAAAATCTCTTTAAAAGTCACAATAATTAACAAACCTAAATTTGCTTAAAAAAGGCATAATGTCATGACTAATATTTAGAGTACAATAAAAGTTCGTAATCTCAAAAGATCATGGCCCATATTTTGCTTGTTTCTATGTTCATCAGTGAAGAAAGGTCCTTGAAGTACTCACATCAGCCATAAGTCATTCAATACCATCACACACACTGTGTGTTATGTAACACAATGGCATCTGTGCTTTGACATCAGTCTTTAAAATAATGGCCAACCTGCAACCTTGGTGTTATTAGCAACACACTCGAAACAAATAAATTACCAGTAACTGGCCCCATGTGTTCTTAATTTGTTGGTAAGTCAATGCTGGTTACATGTTTACATAATTTTATCTGTTTCAGAAATCAGTATTAATTAATGCTGATGCCAAGAGTGAACTATTACAAATAATGGTTCACTCAAAGTAAATACACATCAACAGAGAGCAAGTATTTACAAATGTATCATTTCAGTTCAGAGGCAAATGATTTAATGACGTATTACACAAGGCAGAGACACAATAATAAGGACACTATGTCTTTAAGATAGATAGACACAAAGCCATTTAACCAACCCAGTCAAGATGGTCACTTTCCTTCCTCTCTTTAAAAAAAAGTTATGGCCCGTACGGGGATCGAACCCGCGACCTTGGCGTTATTAGCACCACGCTCTAACCAACTGAGCTAACCGGCCACTGCATTCTCAGCAAGGCTATTTTTTGACTCAGTTGGTCATTCATATTTTGTCAGCAATACGTAAATCTTTTAAAATAATTTAGAGATACTGTGCTGTAGTCTGATCTTGGTTGACCTTGGTTACTGACATGGTGAGCAGCCTTAATAAAAAAATTTACATTATAAACAGTGGAGGAAATCTCTGTACCCATGTGCAGGACAAAGGCTGCAAACACTTGCCACCATACTACTTTCAGCAGAGAGCAGCTGGGAGGTTATTACATGGAATGTGTTGCCTCATTATTAAATCAAGCCTGCATGGTTCATCTGCCCTATGAAGTGTAAAGTTAAGCTCATGTAAAGGGAAAGGTCTCACCTTGAACTCCTGTAGCTTTGACATGACTACAGGCATCTGTCGAAGCAAGAGCGGATGTTTCTGCTTTTTGATCTGATTCCCATCGTCCTCTGCAAAGAACCAGCCCTGCTGGTTGTCCTCCTCTGTAACACACACACAAACAGCACTCAAATCAGAAATGTACAGCACAAGTGTTTTAAAATCAGAATGACAAATTCCATACCACATGTTAAAACTAAAACAATCACTTAACCACTTAATTGTAAAGAGATTTGGTGATATTAACAACAACAAATACTAGTTAATAATATTTGAATAAGTAATTAAGGCCCGAAGACTGAGGGATTGAAGAGTCTGATTTATAAATAATAATAATAATAATAATAATAATAATAATAATAATAATAACAAATAAATACATTAAAAACTGCATATAATCAGACAGCAGAACTCTACATCCAGGAAGTGCACTGTACCTAGTGCCAGCTTAGCCATCTGCAAGTTACTGATCCATGACTGTTTTATGGCTGGGCCGAGAGTATTGAATACTGCACTGAAGTACGTGGGTTTACCTGACCTGCCAATGGAGAAGAAAAAACACAAATTATAATACAAAATAAAACTGTGATCTTTAATGTTGCATAATATTTATAAAACAATGTACAAAATCAGTCTGTGGTGCTTCTTCCCTCTAATTTCTTTCAGAATATAGTAACATTTTATATTTAAATCACTGTGAAAAAGGTTTTAATGATATTAGACAATAATGTCTGGCACTTGCAGAGCAGAATGGATAAAAAAAATTGGTAGATTGGTAACTATATGTTATGATTTGTTCTGTTCATTGTATACAAAAAAAGACAGTAACTTGCTGCAAGGGACTTGTTAAGGCCACTTATAGACCGTGTAGTAAAGTTGCATGCTAATATTTACTCTGTAAAATCATTCACTTGTAAACTTAAAAAAAAGACTCATATTGCAGATGGAGATAATGCTAAACAACATGCTTTAACAAGATTGTACAAAATCATAAATGTACTGGGATATGTGTCAACAATTTGGCAACCACTGGATTGAATTTGCATAAAAAGTTCTTTATCTAAGCAGTCCTATTAATGTTTGAATATTGGTGCAGACACGCCAGTTCACTGACTAGCATTTTTTAGAGTAAAATACCCACTGTGATCAAATCAAAAGAGCTCTATTTAGGCTGAATCTCAAACGAGAGGGAACATGAGTCTGTCTATTCAATCCTTACTGACTAGACAGGATGTGACAGAAATGCAATACGAGTCAATGTCAATTATCACTTCTCTCAGCAGCTTATGTATACATTATGTGTGTGTATTTGTTAGGGGTGTACTGGGGGGAGGGTTCCTGAACTGCATAACTCCTGTTGCTGGTTGATGGCAAGAAGTGTTTCGCAAATGACTAATCATAGGAGGCATGAGAGAGGCACAGCTGTGTTTCTAAACATATCCATGAACAATCTCACCAGCTAAATGCTGCAGGGATTAGCAATGTAGTGAGGAAGAGAAAGAGAGAGAAGCAAAGACAGTGGCTGCAGAGAGTGCGAATGTGAAAAAGCCAAAAGCAGGGGCACCCTTGGGGGATCAGGTCATGTGCAGACTATAACAGATTGTGTAAATGTGTGGCATGAGCATTTCTGTTCAGCAACAGCGGTAACACTGCTTAGCCTTTGGTTGCAATCAACATAGCACCACCCCTCCCCTGAGATTCATGCCTCAAATCAGAGCTCATGGAGAAACTTGTTTATCCAAACAACACTCTCTCCTAAAGCTATAGTATAGTCCTATGGGGAGCATGGAAGGACAGAAAGCAGGCTAAAAGGGGATAAAGGCAAACCTAGGATAAACATGGCACTTTATGGTGTGAGGACTCAGAGTAAAGACTATTAAATTGCTGCATTTGCTGTCTATATGGAACACCAATTAATGCTAAAGAGGTGAGATTATACAGTATGTGTGTAAGCAACAGACTTGTCTTGCTTGCCAGGCAGCTGGAGTTGGATCCTACACCGGTCAGCTGCCCTGATCTCTTCTTCCTTCTTCAGAATCAGCCTCTGGAGACCAGACACCCAGTCCTGGGCCACAGTTGGGTTTACATTCTATGTACATAAGAAAAGTAAGGAAAGAGATGAGGAGTGACCAAATAATAATTATTGGAGAAAGAAATTGGGGGGTAAAGAGGGAGCTTAACGGATGTGGCCCAAACATGGGAAAAGGAAGTAAGAAAAAAAGAAAAAAGAAATGCACTACAGAGCATTAAAAAAAATAAAAAACATTACCACATTCACTGCAATTCACTGCATTGTAAATAAATCCCACACAGAAGTCAACTAACACATGCTATAATTGTTATAGTTTGTAATTGATGTTGTTTATCTCTTTCCTTTCCCTTTCCTTTCCTCTATCAATCTCTCTCTCTCTCCGTTTCTGGAACACATGTCTCTCTCAGAGCTCCTCTGTTACTCTGCTTTACACTGCTTCTGACAGCCCTACCAGCACAGCAGAAACACAGCCTCACACACTTATGCTGTGCTCTGCAAATGAAACCTCCACTCCAACAGCAGAGACAGGCTTGTGTGTATGTGGCCAAATGATATGACAAGCTTGAACGGAGCAAATCAAGACATAAGAGACTCCTAGTCTCCCAGAGACAAATCGCCCATGTTGGCACATTCCACAGCTTAAACATTTTATGCCTACAGGCAGCTCAACCGAGACATGTGAGAGGAAGCACAATGAATGACTTTACAAGTTCTGGGCTACAGTGTAGGAACATTTGTCTATGTCAACTTTTGTCAAGCTGCGAAGAATATTATTAGATATTATAAAATAGTATGGACAGGTTATCTATAACAACAAGACAGATTTATGATGTTGAATTTTTTAATTTGATTGATTCTTTGCATTTGTGACCTTTTACTTAATTTTCTTTTAACTTTATACCTTGATTAACTAATGCTCATCACAATATATATATCAGAATATATTTTATTTTTCATGCATTTTAATCAAACTTCCACAAAGGAAGATTATTTAGACTAGACTAGAATAGAAATGTATTTAGATAAACTGGTGTGACTGTGTTTAGTGCAGTTATTCAGTACCTGGTAGTTTCCTTTGAGGCTGCTGATCATATTGGAGATCTGGTTGACCAAGCTGAGGTCATGGATCAGGTTTTGCAGATCTTGGTACAACTGACCAGGGCCCATGTACAGCTTGTCTACACCGAAAACAAAAGAACAAAATATTTTTGTAAGGCAGAAAAAAACAAAGTGACAAGTAGCAAGAAGATACAATAATCATTGCGTGCAATCAGATGCAGAAGTAGTGAAAACTGGACAAACAACGGCAAGTATCAATAAAAGGCACTCAATCACTTTCCCAGAGGGAACAGTGACAGCTCTGCAAACTTGGCAGTGATTTTCTCCAGTGTGCTCCTTCACTCACAAGAACACTGTGCTCTGCTGTTAGCTGTCACAGCCACACACTATATATCGTGCTTGTTTTTGCATGTAAGCATTCACCAGATTTTCTGTGCTTCTCTATGCCATATGTATAAATGTGCAATGGCTAAACTAGTAGGTATTTCCCCCTCATCATTTTTGCACTTTGCAATTACATGTACAGGACTCTCACTCAAATAACATATGTATATATTTTCTTTTTACTCTACATTGGGGAAGAAAGGGTTACACTGCATCAGAGGCTCTGGCACCAAAATGCTGTCAACTTCTGTTTGCTTCTGCCATTCTACTTTCTCTTCGCCCTTGCTTCCATCTCCTCCCCCTCGTCTTCATCTACAAAAGCCATGGTGCTGCAACTCCATGGCAACCTAGTCCAATGCTTTCTTGAAAATCTCACTGACTGAGCATTCAGGACACACTTCACCTGTTTGTGCATCACAAAATGTCACATTTGCAGGTGGTCTCCAAGACAATGACTCTAAAATGCCCACTCTGACTTTGTACACAAGAGGTTTCTCGCAGAATGAGACAATCATTGTTATTTGAGAAACCATGCACAGAAAAGCACATGAAGCACACAGCCAACCTACTGTAATGTGCCTGGCTTTGAGTTTCAATCATTTTCACGGTCAGTGACCTCTCACAGTGTTCTTTGTTAATGAATCAAACCAGTGAACCTGCAATAGATCTACAGGTTATGTTTGTTACTTTACTGTTAATAAGACAAATAAAAAATGAATTGTTGTGGTTATGTACTTTTGAAATCCAGTGATCTGCTCATGTGCTAGCCTTGCAGTTATGGTCCCTACATCCACTGTCTTACATAAAAGTGACTAAAACAAAACAAAATGTCTACAAATCTGGATGTTATACAGTATTTTTATATTATTTGTATATAAGAAATAAAATAAATAAATAATGAGACAGAATTATACCATCACTGACTTGACCATTCCCACAGAGTAGACGAGCACTGTGTGACTAATTTCAACACAAATCCAACGTCCTGAATGGTTCTTTGTGTGAGTGCCAAATGCCAAGAGTTTTCTGACTAAACAGGCCTCAGAACATCTTCAGAAGCAGACCAGTCATCCCAGTAATTACACACTCCCTACAAACAAACAATATCTGTACAAATTACATACTGGATTTAAAAGCAGCAGGAAATGTAACTCTAAATGACCAGACTGCATGGTGTTGTGATTGTTATGCAAGTAGAAATGAGATGAACTAAGCAGACAGACATGTAGAGAGGTGACATCATAAGTTGGAGAGTCTTTTCATTGCCTTCTTGCAGACTGGTGACTGAGCTGCTTTGGATAAACACAGTGGACCTAGAAACAATTATTTCTACTTGTTAAATGTTACTGGACAATGTTTGAGTGCACACATTCTCACACACACACACACACACACACACACACACTTTCCCAAAGACAAAAACAAAACTTAAGTCCAATGGGAAGTAACCATATCATATTGAAGGTTAGAATAATATTGTTGACTAAACCAATAAATCAGGTACTGTCAATGTAATTAAAGGTTCATTTAGAAGCACTGTGATCAATTCATAACCATCATTATCTCAAAATCACCTTCCACAACAACTAATTCAACTGACTGCTATTTCTAAAGGGAAAAAATTGAGACCCATATGGCCCTCCTCAGGCCTTTAGAAAAAGTGCATACCATCACATTGGGTTACGATGAAGCTGTGAACCTTGCAGCTCTATGAAAACCCCACAGCCAGACCAGATGTTACTCAAGTCTGTCTGTGCCATCTGTTACATTACACACTGTGTTACACTGGTGCAACAGCTGGCCTGTTGATATGTCTCAGTAAATTAATACAAGAAGGACAGGTGGCTTCACAAGCTTCACTCTTGCTTACCTCTACTTAAGCCAAATATGGTGAAACTATAAGCAAAGCAAAAGTTATAAAACATAGATAAAAGAAGTATGGACTGAAAGAAAGAAGGAAAACAAAATTTTACATCAGAGGAAAAACACAAGAAATATTTAAGCAATGTACTGTGGCTATTAATAAACAGTAATTTTGTTAATATTGACATCATGCTGCAACACACAAAATCATCACAGGCTTTATTAAGAGGTTAATTTTGCACAGGGTCATTTGGCAGCAAAAGACTGAGCCTTATGTAACAGAATTGCTGATGATAGACAGAAAAGGAAGACTGAGAGAACAGTGATAGTTATTTCAGCCCACTACCACTGGCAACTAAAAGAGAGGATCTGACCTCAGCTTGAATACATATAACCTTTGACAAGCAACGGATAACATAGTATTGAAGCACTCTAAAGCTAAGCAATGTGCTCTCAGCAGAAACACATACACATAGAAACCTAGATCCCAGAATAAAAACTGCAGTGCTGTGACCACAAAATCATACACCCCTTTTTGCCTCTTGTTTGTCTGATCTGGGCCTTTTAAAGTGGCTGAGCAGCTGTCTGTGACAGGGGAGAACCCAGTGGAAAGACTGAAATCATTGGAGTTGGGAGCCAGCAAAGCAGAGGATTGCAGAAGGAAGAAAAATAACACATTCAGTGGCTAGATGGTCTCTGAAGGACTGACACTATTTTGGAAATATTTATAAGAATCCAGCAAAAAAATTACCTATTTATTACATGTATTGATAAAGTGAACTATATGTTTAGTTTTTTAAAATGTTTTAAGTTTACTATGCCATTTGATCAAAACTGCAGGTAATAGATAGAGCAACTCTGGGCTAAACTCTGGGCTATACAAACCAGCCTCATGAAGCTATAAGCACACACATATATTTATTAAATATTCCTCAATTTTCTAATCTCTGCATCACATACAGGCATAAGTCCTCAACTACTTTCTAACACACAGACAAAACAGCAGAATGTAACACTGTGGTTCATACTTGGCTTAGCGTTGATGACCACCTTCTCCCCTGAATGGGGTGCCGGGTAGCGACTGTTGTCAGACATGTCCTCACTGGATCCAAACTCCAGCACTTCCACAAAACTCAAAGGCACGCTCCATTTTAGAAGGAACCTCTGGTCGAGTGGGACATTGCCACTTCCACTCCCACTGCCATCCTGACACCTGGACAGATCAGAAAAGGAAAGAAAATTTAGCTTAGTGGCTCTGGCTTGTGTTATTAGCACCTTGTTTCGGAATATCTTTGTAATTTGTACTGTACTGAATGTAAGACAATGTATAGGTGTAAAAAGAGAAAAAATACCATCAGTATCAGTGGTGGCATGTTTGTAATGTAACAGAAGTTAAATATCGCTTGTCTAGATAATTATATTGTTATACAGGTCAGTGCACATTTCCCAGAGGCAATATGTGGTGACCACAAAGATACAATAACAGCACACAAGCTGAAAAGCTCAGGAACAGGACTTTCCATTATTTGGTTATATAGCAAGTCACTGTGGGTACAAATGGGTCCAAACCCCTCAGCCCTGCCTCTTAGCCCTATCCCTTCGTTTTGCATGTTCATGTGAGGGGTAGGGGTATTCCGATTCTCTTTTGGATGGAGGAGTAGCCCTTCATATAAAGATTTTTTAGGACCACACTTCAAACAAAGAGGCATGGGTATTCTCAGCATGCACCAGATATACAGACAATATGGCTGCACACACAAGCACCAAAAAGACCCACAAATATAGTATAGTACAAATAAATAGTTTTGGAATTAATAAGGATTTAATTATGGCAACAATTGCTTTATGTTACATTCAATCTTGTGCCCATACATTTACTGTCATATTCTTAATTGAAAACTTAAAAAAAATCGCTGAAGTTTGCTAGTGCTAACTTTACATCATTACATATACATTTACATTCAGTTATTTGGTAAATGCTTTTTTCCTTCCATACTTCCAAATGAGGGACAGCAACGGGGTTTTCACTCCATGACCTGACAGCACGTCATGTCCGAAAATTAACGAATGACCAGATGCCGCAAATTTGCTTAACTTTTTCACCGTCTCTTCTTGTGGTAACAACCACTGATACGTGATGTTGTAAACAAACAGTGTAGGGGTAGGGGAAGGGGTAAGATCATTTGGATGAAAGCGTCTGCCAAATGACTAAATGTAAATGCAAATGTAAATGGGATTGGCCCTACGTGAGGTCAAAGTCACCGCAAGGACAATAGTTATATACAGTTCTTACTGACTTTCTGTAAACCTGAGTTTTCTTCACTTTAAGATCTTTGGAACTGATTGAAAATCACAGTTACATTAGGTATTTCCTTCATATGCACAATTACTTTCTAAAATGGCAAAGAGATTACAGGACACAACAACCAAGGGCAGGAGAAGGTGCATATTAAAGGATAGATTAAGAAGAGGCCTTGTTTGTGGTCACTCTTACCGGATATTGGGTGTGGCACACATGAGCACATCATTAAGCAGGAAGAGGCGTCGCTCCTTGGTTTTGATTATTTCACCTCGCTCGTTGTAGACTGTCTCCACCATGTCGTCTGAGCGGATAAGGTAGCGGCTGCCATTGCTCAGAAGCTAAAGGATAGGAATGATAGGTCAGGGTCATATGAGGATATGCAAGACAACCGTAACGTGAACACTATCATATTTATTTTTCCACTCGAAACCTATGTCATTTGTCAACTTGCTGTTTTTCTTCCATGCTTCCTGTCACTCTTACTGTAAAACCACACACCCTGCATAATAGCATGTTATATATAGGTATCAACAGTGACTCTGAATAATTTAAGGCTATGGGGACCAAAACTCTTCTGCCCCATGTATGGTATCGTGAAAACACGCTTCTACACAGATGTCATAGTGGGTGGCTGCAGACAGACGAATAATTATGCCTTGGGGAAAGCAGGTATAGTGTGCACATGTTGTACTAAGCCATGCATTAAAAATGGTACTCAGACAGGAGAACACTTGGTAGAAAATGGAAAGCTCAGTTGCCTAATGTCAAACAACATTTACTAATAATACAATACTAATGATGGCTGGTTACAGGCCTCTGTACTTTGTAAATATGTAAATATAAAAAAAAAAAACAGGAAAAACTGCTGTTTCCAGCTGCAATAGTCATTTACAAAATTAACAGTCTCTACAGTCTTTCACAGACATGGCAATTTCCATGTGGAAATTGGAAATAAAAACTGGACAAAACCTCATTCAATCAAGAACACAGACCCAAGAGCAGGCAAACCTTATTGAGGTAGCGTTCGTTCATGGCCTTTGCAATGTGACGAATCTCGCAGCGTTGATCAGCTTCCTTCTTCTTTTCGTTGAGCTTCTCTGCCAGTGTCTCCAGTTCAGTGAGAGCCATCTGTAGGGGCAGACGGTCTGCATGACCCACTGGTGTGTTCTTCAGCATGTCCTGATAAGAATGCACAGAGAAGTCACACATTAGTCAGTTATTCACACTGATTAATTTCCTAGTGCTTTTAACAGTTTAGTAAACATGTGTCTGTACAACTAAATTAAGTTATATCCAGTTGCAATTAATGCTTTCCTTTATTCTTTTATTTTAAATTCAAATAGCAAACACCATCATGATAGATGAGGATTTAATAACAGAATTCCTGATATAATGAACTCTCAAGCTAATTTGATTGGTACTGGTTGTCATTAAACTGCTGCTGAATATGCTTAGAATTAGAATTGAAAACAGTGCCTCATATTTTGTCTGAAGTCTTCTGTAAGAGACACAGAAATATACCATGGCAGGATTAAAAGCAATCTGAGGAAACTAGAGAAATCAGTTTCCTCCTCAATGAGTGTGAGCAATCCTCCCTTGAGGTAAGGCATGAAAAACAAACAGCCTTAATTTATGTGTATGGTACTCCCTCTGGTGGGGAATGTATATACAGCACTGTATTCCTATGTATTGCAGATGGACAGGCCTTTTCAGTGTATTTCTTTCTTTCTATGCAGTTTGTATATTCTCCCCAGGCCTGCATGGGTTTATTCCAGGTATTTAGATTTCTTATTACCGTAAGCTGTCCTGATGCAAAATAGCTTAAAATAAAGGTTTCTTTATACCTGAAGAAGCAGAATGAACTGTGGAAATCTCTGAATAGGTTTCATCATTAAGCCATACAAAGTCATTCTGTCACTGCTGGTCTCTTGACGATGCTGCAGATGAGAGTACATTATAGAGTTACTAAAGTGTAGTTAGGGATAAGTCCAAAGATTATAAAAGAGATGCAAGTGAAATAGATAGAAATAAAAGCATGTTAGAAAACACAGATACTGTATGTACTTAGTCACAAAAGTATATTTAGTCAGCATTTTTGTGAGGAAATGATTTTACTATGTATTTGATATAATCTGGTGTCTTCACTGTTTACAGCTTTTTTACAGCAATACTTTAATTTAATAGTTAAAACAAGTAACTATAAAGTGCAACAGAATGAAAATAATGTAACTGTGAGCAAATATGTGCATCTTTTTCCAGTAAAAGCAATCTAATCACAATGCAAGAGCAGCATTTGTGTATTTCTCAAACCTTGAGAAATTCCAGGAAGCCAGGTTTGGAGGCACAGGTCTTCCTTACCACTGCCATCGCAGTGCAGAAGTTGTTCACATACTCACTGTAGGCATCCAGCACCATGGACTTTGAGAACTGTTTGGCAAAACAATGTTTTAACATATTATAAACTTGCAAAAACACATTATCACATTATGTTAACATTATTTGAAGCCACAGAAAAACAGTATCGCCCCACGTACAGTGGTATTACATCAGAAAACTGTTGCTTAAGCATTTGCTACTACTAATTAAACTACTACAGCACAGCTTACTGATTTAATAAGTCACATGTGTGAGTTAAATGAAGATCACTTCAGTGCAGTAAATGTATTTCATTTATATAAATAATACAGTATAGCTGAGAGTGGGTAGTGAAGAGAAATCTTACGTTCTTTAAAGTTAAATCTGTTTGTTTCAGGTAAATAAAGGTAACTTTGTAGTAGATTTTTGGTAACATGCAATAAACTTTACCATGTCAAAGGGACATTTTAATTTAATGTCCTTAGTATTACAATTATTTGTTCCCCTTCATTTTATTGGTATGACACAACTATTTTCCTAAGTTTTACTGCTGTACACATAGAAGTTGGTTGAGTCTTAATTTGTTCTTATGATGACTAATTAATTGGTTTTGGACTTATATTAACTGACCTCAGCCAGACAAGCTGAAGTGTCCCTGAAATAGACCTGGGACTCCAAGTTCCTTTACTGTAGGCGAGCAGGCCAGTGCCTGTAATTTGTCTGGCTGCCCCAGCAGGTGCAACCAAACTCCCAATCATACCACAGTTGCCTGCCAAGATGCTCTGTCCAAAGTAGGTGTGCACTATGATGCAGCCAGTTGCCCACATATCAAAAGCTGTGGACAAGGTGAGTTACTTCTAGAGCCCTGTTCAAACAAGGCTGGACCATCCCATCATTCCAACCTGCACTCTGCTCTCTAGGATGGACAGACCAAAAGTGATTAGCTTGATCTGATAAGGATCTCGATCCTTATTATTAACAAGCAATATGTTGTCATGTTTCTAGTCTGTGCGCACAATAGCGATACTCCTCAGGGCTTTAAAGGTGACTAGCAGCTAGTGGGAATTTCATCAAGATTCAGCTGCATTCACTCCCTCTCCTTCATTAGGTCTCAAAGGCTCCTGTCCAGCATTTTAAAGACCAGACAAGCGAGACTAAAGAACCTGAAACTGTTTATGAATTTTACTATATTATTATTATATTGAAGGTTCCTTACTGCATTGTTACTTCTCATTCAATGATGTGATCTTCACTCTTCTTGTAGATTTTTACTGCCACTATCATGCCCATCATTAAGTAGATGCACTTGTCTACTTTGCAAAAACATCCCTCTCCATCACCAGGAAGTGAGAGGAATTACTGTGGAGTATATCACATCCCTGTACTTGATATGTAAGGTAGGTTTTTTTAGTCCTTAGAGAAATATGTGGCTAATTGTCTGATTATATTTGGTTTAAGTGTTGTCCTTTTTAAAATTTGGTTTATTATTTTTATTGTAAATACACACGGTTGCCAAAATAAGCTTAAACTATATTAGTTTTCTTACATGATAGGGCAAGAACTATGAGGTAAGAGAGGGCAGTGATCGGACTTTAAATGTGCTTGTATGGATCTCAGCGCTCCTCTGTTATTATGGCAGGGGTTAATGTTCATACAAAAATAAGGAAATTAAGAGAGGAGCAGCACTTTGGAAGATGAGGTCTTTTGTTTTCAAGATTCTTGCCAAAGACAATAAGAAGGTGGAGCACATATTTTATAAGACCTGGCTGCAGCTCTGTACGTTAGAATTATAGCAAATGTCACAAGATACTGAATGACACTGACATAAAGTATGATGGTAAGGATGCAAGAGTGTTGCTATGTTGCATAATTATAAATGGCATAAAGTCAAACTGATTTAAAAAAAAGATTTGAAAATTTCAAAACTACAGTCCTGACTTACTGATGCCACAAAAACATCTCCAATCATCTCCAAGCTGTCCCACTCAGCCACACGACTTGCCAGGGCAATCTGGAACAGGAAGTGGCACTGCAGTATCTCACGCACACGATAAAAGGTTATCTTCAGTTTCCGGTCACTTAGCAGCCTCGGTTCAATTTGGGACAGGGGTTTCTCATATTGCTGATAAAACAGAACATGTGAACTGTAATAACAAACACTTCAAAGAGGATTTTGAAATCACTGCAGTTTTACTGCCATACCTCTAATATCCTCTTCAGTGAATCTAAATAGTTCTTCTCACTGTCCAATATGGATTCCAATATACATCTTCTTACAAGCTGTAAAAGAAAAATACCCAACAACAAGTCTTCAGCCATTTTCAATGTTTTTTAGCAAATGTACAAAGTAAAGGTAGGATACACACAGGATCCTACAAACTTAGGATAAAAGCTGAAATGCCTGTTCATTACCTGTTGTTGTGATAGACCCTCTTGCGGTGGACATAGCACTGGCTCAACATTAAAACAGTCAACTTCAATAAAGAGTTCAGACTCCTCATCATCAAAACAGGCGGACTTCCTCTCTAAAACATTGGGAAAGATCAAGTAAAGCAATTAAGCAAACATGCTGAAGGTTTATGAAAATGCTGTCTTGATCTTAATCTTGACTATGTAATACTGGCTTAACTGATGAGCAAAGGGAGGGTGTGTATAGCTAAAACAACTTAGCTATTTAGGCAAACTATCTTTAAAGGATTACATACCCTGGCAAAATGACTTGGTTTTGATGAAAGAACGTCCCTTCTTCACTGCAGCTTTGGTTTTTTCAAGGCCATCTTTGGTCCCTTCCTTAGCTGCCTTAACCAGTTTTTGCATCTTGCATGAGACAAAATACTATTATCTATACTGAAAAAGTAACACAAAGCATTTTTTTGCACTGGTTGATTATTTGGATCCAAGGTGAAGTTGAGTTTACTTTTTTGTCTGATCCTATGGCTAAGAAGTTACTGAGCTGAGCTAAGCAGGACAAAAGCAGTGTTAGAGTAGGATGAAGACAAATGGCAAAACATGTAATAAAGGATAATAGGAAAGCAGGGCTGACTGGAAAATGACAGTAACTGTGACATACATCCTGAGATTTACATCCTCCAACAGATAGCAAGACAGGTCAACGGAGTGGACAGGGAGGCAAATTAATTGTATGCAAACCCATCACCAGTACCATCACCACAAGTCATTCATATCAGAGCAAAATGAAGATACTGAGTCAGTGACAGATGCCCTGAGTGGTTAGCTGGACTGAGAGTAAAAAGTTGGGACTACTTCTCTAGCAGAGGCAGATGAGGTGAGCCTCAGGTAGTTTACCTTCTGCTCGTGTTTCTGTTTTAGCTGCTGCAGCTCTACCGTTCCCACTGTATTTGCCATTAGATCTTTCATCTTTTTCTCATAGTGTTCTTTCAAGCGAGTGAAATCTTGAGAGAGCTAAACAAAAGCAAAGCAGGCATTACTGGTTATGGTTTTGGAATTAACTTGCTATTTAGAACTACAATAAACTCACTTTATATGTCTGTTGCTACACAGCTGATTCTAGTTTCAATCATTTTGTTTTATCCATTTAAATGTCATATCAGAAAGGAGAAGTTAGCTTTTCCCGCTATCCCTTGATCTAATGTTAAAGGACACTTTGACTTTAAACTTCCATAACATATTTAAATAAATATTTACATATAATATTATAACTAAGCCCATTTCTCACCATTAACATTCCCCATTTTGATAAAGGGAGATGGAGGGCTGTTTTTACCCATGTATTTTCAAGGAACATTTGATGATCTTTTGCAATAATTAATTTCACTTTCGGTTCATTGAAAAAAGCTCAGTCAGATTCTCAAAACCACAAGCCAAAACATTTCAGAGTAAAGCAAGCTGACTATAAGGCAGGGTTAACTCTGTCAGGTCTGTAGAAACAAATTGACTGTTGATTCCACATTAAATATACAAATGGACTAGTAATTTATCCATGTTAAAAAAAAATGACACTAATAAATTTAAATTAATAAAAATAATATATGACTTCTGGTATTACAGTGCATATTAAAGTGGGCACAAGATGTATAGAAATGAAAACACAAGCGTGCTTACTAAATTCCAACAAACAAAAACTTGAACTTGCTTGATACATCCATTGCTGTCATCTTTTTACCCACGCTTTCAACATGCTAAGTTGTTTGTCGGCTGTTATGCTAATAGAAGAACAAATGTTTCACACACATGTGTTTTCCTCTGCGGCGGCTTCCCTCTCATGAAGGCGTGGGGCAGGCCATTCTCAGGGTGACCTTCTCCGTCACTGGCCTCGTCATAGCTTTCAAACTCGCTAGAGCTCCAGCCGTTGTCGAGGGAGCTAGTGCAGCCACCCTCCTCACCAAGCTCCACGTCATCGTAGATCATCTCATCTGGATCTGCATAAAAAAACAAGACAGACAAATCCTGCTGTTATCAGCAAACATTTTAACTTGAATTATGCTGTTTAAAATAAAAAAAATAAATTAATGCTGTATAATATGATGACAATATACCGAATAGCCTGAATACTGATACTGGTATATTACATATTACATATACAGAATTTTACATGCTGATTTTTACATGCTTTGATGCTACACCATTGTGGCATTGTTCAAAATTCATAGGGTGTTCTAGTTGTTTAGTTAACACCCTCAGCAAAAATATAGCTATTTTACTGTAATCACAAGCTTCACAAAAGCTTATATGAAGTGAATGGCCACTGTATTGTACTGTAAATGTAAACCAGATACCTGAGCATAACATAGTGTTACAGCAGACAAAAAAAACATTATTTAATGCAACAGTCTAAATGAATACTTCAAGTATCCCAGTTTGTGAAGAAACACCAGGGAAAAATCAGAAATGAAAGTGAGTTTTGATGACATGCTCAAGACTTGAAACAGGAACGAAAATACTGCATTTGTGAAATGTCAAAATAAAAAAGAAACTTCACAAACCTGTGTTGGAGTCTGAGTTTTCTCTGGGCACATCATCGTAAATCACCTCATCTGGATCTGAATCACAAAACAGACATTAACAACGGCTAAACTGTGATTTACTATATCAAATAGCTAAGCTGTTCACACCACCAAGCAGGATGTAATGTTAGGGGAAACTAAGAGAAAGGCATACACAAGGCTCTGCTTCCTCAAAAGAACAGGGAAGGAAGTGTCTTGGAATTCAGTTGTGTTAAAAGAAAAAAGACATAATAGCACCCTAAAGACCTGCACTATATGTGCAGAAGCAAGAACAAAGACCTAAAACAACATCAGTTAACACATGCAGTATATTGTGGATATCATTCCTTACTTTCCATCCATGCAGTGTTGGCAGGATCTGATACCCATTTAGCCAAAGCATCTTCTTCTCTTATTGGTGGATACTCGTCACTGAAAACACTAAAAAAAACATGGAAGCAAACAAAAACACAACTGTCAGATACCCATGAAGTAATTAATATTTTTCTGAATTTGTAAATTAAAAATAATACACTTTGTTACCACTACCATGATGGAAGCAGTTCCTTATACTGTTAAGGGTCAATAACTATAACTGTTACTCTAGATGAGGACAGTCAGTAGAAAGGTAGGATTTCCTTTCCTTTCTTAATTACTAAATAATATGCTTTAACAGACAAATTTAAATGCATATAATTGTAATTCTGCTTTGCCCAATATTTAAACAAGATCGGGTCAATCTTCCAGACTTGACTATGTTTCTGCTTTTGGCACCCAACACCCTAACACTACAGCTTGTACAAAACACTGCTGGAAGTGTTTTAACACATAGTGGCATCATCGCTAAAATCCTTACAGCAATTCACTGGTTACCTGAGAGTTTTAGGATTGGATATAGAAGACTTTAGTGCTCGTTTTTTAATACCTTAAATCTTCTTGCTTTCCAGATTGATTACATTAAGATACAGCACTGAATAATTGTTACCGACATGCTTTGGCTGTCACGCACCTGTCAGCGAAGGTGTTGCCGGTCCCAACCACAGTGACTGAATATGAAGAAAGAAAACATGACACAAATAAAACTTAACACCATTATAAATTTTCTTGCTTGTAACTCTGTTTCTACAAATGTAAATGATAACATGTTATTGTGGGTGTCCAATTCAATATTCCTTGTTTTTACATGACGCCACTAGATGTCACTGATGATCAAATATTTACTAAACTGCTTACAACTTGAAAACATGGTGTCATAAATTAAACATGTACCCAGTTGGAAATTCAATGATAAGATAAACTTTTCCAAGGCACATGTCATGGTAAAAGAGATTACCATAATAAAATGCTCTAAGCTTTCCTAAGCATATCATGGCCAACAGGACACAAAAAATCTAAGCACTTAACAATGACAAATAATTGTTTACATTATCTCATAAAACATCTGAATATTTCAATTTGATGTAACTTAGTAAGATAATTATAGAGTAATCAGATTTCTCAGTGTGCCAAGCCACAAGCCTGGACACAGCTACTGCAAGATTTTAGGGAAACCGGAATATCTTCACAGCCAGCACAGATCTTTGGGGAGGCTAAATTTAGTACCTACTTCCTTGTGGCAAGGCTTTGGGAAAAACAAGAGAGAGAATAACGAAGGCAGCGCAGATGTAGCTGAGACTGCATTTACATGTCATAGCCATCTATCTAGAGGTTTGGGTTTAGTGAGAAAGTACAGAATACTTTTGGAACTTTTATGTTTGTATTATATAGTTGAAATTGCAGAGGTGAAACTAAGGGGAAAAAGGAAATGAGGAGAAAGCAAGGCTGGGAATGACAGCAACAAAGATCCTGGCTGAACTCAAATGGTTTATTGCTTGGTTCCTAGCCTAGTCCACTGAATTTTAAAGTGTTTCAATGTTTTTAGAACAATTATTCTAAATATAAACACAATGTTATAGTGACTATTTTATGATTCATTATTTTGATATTTTCATATTATTTCTCCCTGCTACAGGCTGTACTTTACCATCTTCATCCATGGAGAGGTGTCGAATGATGACAGGTGTGGTATAAGCTGGCGTGATGAGAGGTACACCAGAGGGGGTTGCATATCCACAAGGTACAGGGACTGAGTATCCTGAAGTAATGCCACTGGAGCCAGTTTGGATATCCTGAACTTCTCCTTCTTGTTCCTTGTGCTCCATCGCACAGGAAGTGGAAGAGGAGGACCCATGCTGCTGCTGCACATGTAGTGGAGTGATGTCAATCACAGAGTAGGGGTTGACTTTGCCCTGAGAGGAGGTCCCTGGGACAAACTGTGGAGAGTGAGGATCACCATTGGATGATTCCTGGCCTTCAATGCCTGTTGACAGAAACAGATCCTGTTAACTTATATACTTACAGATACAGTCATCAATGAACAGAACAAATTCTAAACATGGGAAGATCAGCTTTACAATTAAAGATCAAATAAAGATTAACTCTACAGACAGACTTAACAAACCTAATCTCTAATATATCAATATGCATCAGATGTCAAATAAACAGCAGGCTCACGCCTACTGCATTCATTATTACCCCCCACATTCAAAAACTGCACAGCTGAAGGAGTGAATAAACTGACTAGCTCTGCCTGTTGCTGCTGTCACAACTCTCTGTGATAAAAAACAGACAACCTCTAGCACCAGGCAGCCAGAGATACAAGGTGTCAAGAGAAAGACAGACTGCTCCACTTTAGCCTGAGCTGAGTGGGCTGAATTAGAGCCAGATGATGTGCACAAAACATGACAAGAGAATGTAGAGAATTTTACCTTTACCAGAAAACATCACACATATTTAAGAAGCTATTTGCAGTTAGGTAATAGAGCAGATGAGTCTATAATGGAAAGTATTAATATTCCCCTAGAGCCAAACAACAAAATGTCAATACTTTTGGGTTGCAAACCTGTTCTTCCAGAATTTGACTCTGTAATATAATTTAGTGGTGGTGGAGGAGATGGAGGTGGTGGTAAATCTGCCTCTGTGTCATCAGTCTCCTCTGGAACAGATGTCCCTTGCTCTTCTCCTGCTATTTCTCCACCTGCTGTGGAGGAACTGCTTGTGGGAACTGTATTGTTAGCTAATGATGGAGCTGTATCAGGTGTGGGGGAAGGTGGTGGAGGCTCCAGGAAGGGGAGGTGCCCCTCAGGATGACTGGCCACCATGTTGCTCTGGCTCTGTTCATTGTGGCTGGGGGCTATATGAGCTGGAGTTGCAGAGGATGGGCGGTCAGCCTCTGGGATGTCATCACAGTTGTCATCAAAGTCAAAGGCTTCTCCCTCTTCTTCATCTGGTAAGAGGACACTGTCTGCCAACACTGGAAAAGAAGACAGGTTGAGTGCAGAACTATACTAAATATGGGCAAAAGTTTTTTTAGCAAATAATGCCATCTACTTATATAATCTTTAAACTGTAACTCAGGTGAAATTCTAAATTATGTTAAACAAATAATTTATCACACCATATTTCTGTTGTGATACCAGTACTGTATGTATATATATTAGTATTGTACATTCACAAGCTTTCACATACTTTTACAGCAGTACCCAAAATGTATTGTTTTCTTTGTCCCTCACAACAGTGGTCACTGATTAAAAGCCAATGGCATTTTAATCCTTAAAGGACTCATTTTATACCCCTTTTGCAGGTTAAAAAGAGGTCCTTGGCATAGTATAAATGTAAAATTTCATGTTGATGGCTGTTTCTGCCCTGTCTGAAAACATGCCCTCAGAGTTTGTCTCTGGAACAACTGGTTTTGAGCCAGAACTCCCTGCCTCTTTGCTGACATATTTGTGACTTATGGTTCATGGAGCTTCAATATAGGTGGGACCCAGGTGGAGTTACAGAGAATGAAACACAGTGTCCATGAATGTAGTATTCAAACTTACTGGTTGACTTACAAGAAAGCACATACACAGCAGCAGGATCATAGAGAACAGAGATAGCTGAGCAGCACTCTTTTATAGCAAGGTTACATAACCATGCTGTGCCAATCTTACATAAGATTTTAACAGAATCCAACCTGATAAACCCATTGAAATTGCTTAGAAGCTTCAAACCATGTCTCTAGCACATTCTGACTGTTATGCTGTAACTAGCTGACAGTAAAGAACAACTGACTCTGATGTGCACACATTTGCCAAATTATCCGATATATATATATATATCTATAGATATATAAATATATCTCTATAGATATATATATACATATTTCCCAACCTGAAGAATAACTCCCCCTAGCACCAGTAGCCAAAATAGCTCAGTTGGGAGAGCGTTAGACTGAAGATCTAAAGGTCCCTGGTTCGATCCCGGGTTTCGGCATTTTGAACTGATAGTTCAGTATCTTAGAGGCATCTAAATGTATGCATTATTCTGCATAATTCTATATAATTTAGCCTAGACTTTTTTTTGACACATCCATATCAATATGTATTTAATTTCTGACACATTTAATTCCAACTTCCTAACTTAATCAACTCCGGCATCCATGTGGTTTGGCTGATAAGGTTATTCTTTAAACACAAATAAACGTAAAGAAAACTCGTCCTGTGTTACATATGGGCTAGAGTTTTAGATATGTAATTTATCATATTCCACTGCATTAAATAATGCAAACAAATAACAAACAAATGCCATATAATCTTTAAACTGTATCTCAGGTGAAATTCTAGAAAATATCACATATTTCATATTTCCACTCATTCAGTTTAGTTATGTTAAACAAATAATTTATCACACCATATTTCAGTTGTGATATCAGTACTGTATGTATACAGTATATTAGTATTGTACATTCACATGCTTTCACATACTTTTACAGCAGTACCCAAAATGTATTGTTTTCTTTGTACTAATTACCAATTAAGGCCTTCTCAACAAAATTAGTCCTTAAGTGTCCCTCACAACAGTGGTCACTGACTAAAAGCCAATGACATTTTAATCCTTGACGGACTCATCTTACACCCCTTTTGCAGGTTAAAAAGTGGCAAAATATAAATGGAAAATTTCATGTTTATGGCTGGTTCAACCCTGTCTGAAAATATGCCCTCAGAGTTTGTCACTGGAACAACTGGTTTGAGCTAGAACTCCCTGCCTCTTTGCTGACATATCTGTGACGTACGGTTCATGAAGCTTCAATATAGGTGGGACCCACGTGGAGTTACAGAGAATGAAACACAGTGTCCATGGATGTAGTTTTTAAACTTGACCAAAAACGACTGATTCTGATGTGCACACATACACGTGCACACACACAGGTGAGCCAGCTCAGTCTCCTAAAAATGACGTTCCTATATAACCAAACTGCAATCATAAATACGTTTTTGTAAGAAAATGTCCACAGGCAACGTATTTTTGTCCACCAAATTATCTGATCTGCAACATCCGTTTTTCTCTTCATTGCAGTAGTTATAGTCATGCAAACTACACATGGAAAATTTATATCTAATAACACTAGTACCTTCTGTACAGTTGCCAACTTTATATAAAAAAAATAGAGGTTAACCGATATATCACTGCGGCTGACATATAGGCCGATATTTGGATTTTTCAAAATATTGGCATCGGCCGATAAGTCTTTCCACGTGGACGATGCTATTCAGACTGGATCATTATTATGATCAGGACCGGCTCTGGCAAGGTTGGCGACAGGATTAAAGGCTATTTTCTTTTTACTAGACATATCATATACATATTGATAACACGTCCAAAGTCCAAAAAATTTTAAAAACTAAATAATTAGCCAAACAAATGCATCTAACATAATATATCTGGTTTACATAACACATTTCAACACAAATCAGTTCACATACCAGTAAGGTCCCTGCTGTTAGCTACACCAATGATTTAAAAAAATCGAATATGTTACAGCAAAAGAAAAGGAAAGGCTGTACTAAATGCTACCTCAAATGTTACATTGTTTTAATTTAGGTTTTAATAAATATTTATGCATAACAAATTAAACTTCCTTTAGTTTCACCACTTTTCTGCATGTGTCTGATTTACTGTAATTTCATGTTTTTGTAATTTCATCATATTGGCCTCCTATCGGCCCATAGGCCAGTTTAATTTTCAATATCAGTATCGGCCATTAAAAATCCCATATCGGTCGACCTCGAAAAAAAAACAAAAACACATACTTTTTTTGTATAGACTAATAAAACTCTTGCATATCAGGCAGGATAATTACACCACACTGAATGTTTCTAAGTATTCAGGAAAACATATGTTGAACACTTAGAGACCATTTATAGATACACTGTAGGTGGTAGTTGTAGTCCTTGAGCTGTTGAGGTTAGGGGGCAGAGCCACATACAGACTTCTAATTAAGGCTAAGAGTTGATTTTCTTACAGAAACCTTTACACTAAGTAAACTAGGGCAGAGCTACAAAGGCACCACACTCATATCTGTACATTCACTGCAGCAGACAGGAAGGGAACAGCAAATATTTTTCCAGTATCCACAGTGCAATTAGGCCAGCAGGAATGAAAACTGTTACTCCCTCCAGTGAGTAGTACTTATGCATTTATGCATTCCTTTTAATCTGATGAATACAGTGTGGGCCTGAGTAAGAGCAAGAGCAAGAGTGAAACGATTAGGATTGGATTTCATGTTTTGGAGGATGAGAGCTTAATGTGTAAAGATAGTGTTTTAGGTTTCATTCAGCAGTGTAGTGGAAGAAAAATGCCTAAGAGCTAATATTCAATATTCCAAACCAAATTCAAAATATAAACAGAGCCTGAACTAAAAGAACTCCTACTCTATCAATTCACATGGCCATCTTCACTAATGTAATCTTCCGAAAGGGAACCAACATTTCAACTCCTGCAAGAGATATTCTATCTTTTCCATAGCATTGTTCACAAACATACCAAAGATTCTTTATGAGCACGTTCATTAGTAGTTGAAGCTTGACCCTATTAGCTTATGGTCTAAAGTCATACTCATATCCTGGGTGTTCCTAAAGAAAATAGAAATTCCAGCCAGTTATTTCCCAACCTGAAGAATAACTCCCCCTAGCACCAGTAGCCGAAATAGCTCAGTTGGGAGAGCGTTAGACTGAAGATCTAAAGGTCCCTGGTTCGATCCCGGGTTTCGGCATTTTGAACTGTTAGCTCACCATCTAAATTTCTGCATAATTCTATATAATTTAGCTTAGACTTTTTTTTGACACATCCATATCAATATATATTTAATTCCCAACACATTTAATCCCAACTTCCTAACTTAATCAACTCTGACATCCATGTGGTTTGGCTAATAAGGTTATTCTTTAAACACAATTAAACCTGAAGAAAACTCGTCCTGTGTTGCAACATGCTGTTATGCCTCAAGGCCTGAGCAGTCCAGTGATAGCAACAAAGTAGATCTTAACTTAAAGAAACTCCTAGAAAACCTAACTACTTTGAAGTCGCTCATAGCAATGTACACAGCCCTAAATCACCAGTACAATTCCCTCAGGCTTTGACAGGTAGTTGTTCCACCCTATAGTCAAGTGTGTGAGGGAACGGTCCATGACTAATGTTTCAAGTCAACACTGTGACCCCACGTCCATCTGCACTCATGACTAAAGGTGCAAGAAAAGAGATGTGCAAACCTAAAAATACAGGTGCTATCTGTCTTTTTCCATCTGTGCAATAATGAATGGTGTTGGACACAGAGATAAGGCATTGCTAGCTAGTTAATGGTCTGTGGTACTCAAGGACTCTGGGGTTCATGTGCAAGTGTTTGTGCTAATATTGCCTTCTCTGACTATGCCAGAACACAGCAGGACTTGATTTGAATGGGTTTGGGCAAATGGGTCACAACAGGTCATTCAATAGCACATGTGCGACTATGGGTAGACAAGATCATTGATAGTTGGCTGTGTGTGTATGCACGCCTGCAGTTTAATTACTGACTTTGTGAAATGTTGTTCTCATAGCACACATATATACAACTGTTTCACATCATATCCAGGATCTTCCTGTCCATACAAACAATGTTCAAATACCAGTCCTAAACTGAGAAACCACTTTGAAGGATTTTGTCTTATCTATCCATCCTTGGGAATCATGGAGAAACATGCACACTGACACAACCAAGTTCTAGTTGAGGCTCCCACTGCTGATTCATATTCACAATATGGAATCTGTTTCGTAGGCCTGTCTCCACTCTGCTCCATAATGGCTTGTTCAAATGAGTCAACGGGTTACAACCCTGTCTCACATCGTCCTAGCAACAAAGGAAGTGACTGGCCAGCTGGAGAAGAAGTATTTAACTGGCCTGTGTCCACCCCCGGAGGCTGTTTGTGTGTATGTGTGTGCATGCTGCTAGGGCAGTATTCACACCAATACTGAGATACATTGTCTGTTATTCTCAGCAAGAACACCACATTTTACCCTTCTTATTCCCTAGTTCCACTACTGACTCTCCACAACAGTGCTGAAGAATCTGAGTTATTTACTCATACTGTCCAGGTTCAGAGGCCTTCCAGGAAGAAGTTATCTAACCCTAACATGACTTACAGAAGCTAGCAGGCGATATGGTTTAACACCTTAATGTACCGTTTGAATTTAAATTTTTATTTATATATCAAAATCTCCCAGAAGTTGTGAAACTCAACTATAAGTATGCCAGGGTAAAATATATTGTTGCACCTAGTGATTCATTACACAGTACACCAGATTTTTAATATTGTCAAATCTCATATAAAAACTCATGGCCCGTACGGGGATCGAACCCGCGACCTTGGCGTTATTAGCACCACGCTCTAACCAACTGAGCTAACCGGCCTGTAAAAAACAAGAGTGGCCAACAATGTTGTGCAACATGATGTATGAAAATACAGTGCAGAGTAAGTGAGAGAGTGAGTGACAAAACTTTGTTGATTTTACTTTCAGGAGGAGGGGGAGGAAAGTCTTCTATGTCCATGCTTGCTGATCTTCTCCTGTACAAACTCTTCAGTCAGCAGCATCCAGTGGACAAACTATGCTAACACACATTCCTAAAAGGAAAAAAAACAAAACAGCAAATTAGGCAGGTTGATATACATAGTAGTCACAAATTAATTTAATACTGAGGAATTTTCCCACACATCATCATTTCTATGTTGGCATATCTAAGCCACTCTCAAAGCCCAACCAACATTGTTATTTCATGTTACTCAATCACAGCAGTACTTTGTCAGCAGAGAAGCATGGCCTTGTTGTGGTCACTGTCTGACACCTTCTGTGTCAACATCAGAATCTGAACCAAAGCTAATTCAGACAAATGGATTAGTGAATGAGAACAAAAGAAGCTCTCATAGTGCTCCTGGAAGCTGCTGACACTACCACGTGTTGAAGTTTACACAGCATTCTCATATGCTAATTTGGGGCGTGATTAGTGTCACTGGTACAAATGGGCTTGGCCACAATTATAATTGATAGCCATACCCTGGGGAGTACCCAGTATGAAAAGAGCGTGGTAAAGAGTTTCTGTAGTAAAAACAAAGTTATGCAAAACAAGTTCGTGTTAAGGTTTCAGCTTTGTTTTTATCATTAAAGTCAGCAGTAATAATTAAGCTGTCTAATAGTTCAACCATCCGTGGCCTTATTGAAGTTATTAAGTCATTCTTTCAACTGCTTTGCCACAAGTATTTACATTTTAGAGAAGCAACAAAAATGTAGTAATCAATTAGTGGAATGAAAAACCCCAAGAAAGTTTTGACTTGACTCATGACTTGACTTGAAATATATCAAGTAAGCATGAACATGAGTATACAGTACAAGTATTTAGGGTGGAGAGGTCAGTGTGATATTTTAACCTAATAGCAACCACACATTTTGGCTCATGGAAAGGTAATTAGCATGCTGAGGCAGGAGAGACCTTTGGACCTGCATGGGCATGAGATGTGTTACATACCTGAGCTGTGCAGTCTTTGTTTGTTGATGTACAATTTGTATGCAAAGGTGACAGTTTCTATCAAGGCACACTTTAGAACAAAATAATAATCGTGTTTCCAGACTTCTGCTAAGCTTGCTAATAATAAAACAAAATGACAGAGTCATGACATCATGTTCTAGGATAAAGCAGCCATTGTTGTGCTATGTGTGCCTAATATGCATGCAATCCGTATGGTTCAATGTAAGTCACAACATAAGTTCACAATACTCTACTTCTGACTATTACAAATGTACCACAGTACAGCAGCAAACCAGATCCAAAGAATAACCCATTCTGAGTCTCAAAGCTTGTTTTGTCTGCAAATAATGTGAAATCCTCTGCTTCTCTGTTCTCCACCTTATTTACAGGGCACAAAGCCAGAACAGTGAATGTGACCACACAGAGCTAGTGTCTGCTCAATACAGTGCAGCTCACAGATAATACTCGCCTGAGAAAAAATAGCCTGCACAACAGACAGGAGACTTACAAGAGCAGCTACAATGTTTACAATATTTCTTTAAGATATATAATGTAGACTGTGTATGAGTATGAAACCGGTAGTTACATAACAAACGTGTCTGTAAAGAGAATAGCACATTTTGGAGTCAGAACTAACAGGCTAGCCCTGACAGAAGCTTCAAAAAGTGACTCATCTCTCCCTTTAAATGCATTGTTCAAGGTCTAAAACAGCAGGAAAAGGAAGGGAGGGGAAAAGAAGGAAAATATTCAGGTGTGAGTCTCTTGATGCAGAAGCACAGAAGAGTAAAAACTATTGTCTGGTAAAGATAAAAAAACATTACATTCTTTTTTATTGTCATGCTTGTATAATGAACATTCTTAAACTTCATGATTCTTTCTCACTTCTTTTTTAAAACCAGTCTGCAAATTCCTACAATTCTCTTCTCTCCTTTACTTTGTGTATTCTGTTTTTTGTCTTTTTATTTACTTCATGCTTCCCACAAATTACACTCTACATGGCCTGTGGTATAGTGCTTCTTCAAATGCCATGTTCTCCATACAGCACACATTGAGCCCCATAGTGAGCCCTCCCATCATCTACAGCATCTGTCAGCATCCTGTCTATAATACAACACTGTAAACACTGGTACATTTACACTGTGCAACACTAGCAAGCAGTTAAGTATGCACATTTTATAGACCCTTAAAGAGAAGACATAATTAATTTACAAAACTATCCTGATATGTTCAGTGTTTCATAAAAAAGTATTATATTACAGTCTACATTGTATGCACGATGAGTGAGAACAGAGCGGAAGACATCACAAAGGTAACATCAGTCACATAGTTGATGACAGACTCAGCTGAGCATGTCATTACATGATTCGAAGGCTGAACTCTCTTCTGCAGACAGGAAAACAGTCGTTTGGCATGGTGGTGTAATGTACACAATTTGCTCACCTGTGTATTTTTAATGTTATTGTCAGGTAAAGAACAAGGATCACAAAGCATGTTGGCAATACTGATGTCACACAGATACTGTCAGCATAATGCTAAATTGCAGAATAGATTCCCACCTGGGCTTAGTCATAAATTTCTACAGCTGACTCTAAGGTCTTTAGATAACAATTGCAAGGTTCTTGCATATTCCCCATTTTTTACGTAAATTTTACAGTGATTTATCTTTTTTTTCTAAATTCAGACTGCAATTTCATTATATTTTAATGACTGAAAACTCTTGAATCATAGATAGACTGAGAGAGCATGTACTTTCTATAAATCCATAATAAGGGACAAATTACACGTCATCTACAAAGAAAAAATCCAAAAACAATGGAACTTGAAGACATGGTAGCACATGACAACTTTCTTCTATACTTTTTATAATCACAATGTCATATTTTCTTTTAATTTTTATACAGTTGACAATCTGAGAAAAACTAAACTCTTTAAAATACACATAACCCATTGCCGAGACTAATTTTTAGGTTATGGTAACCGAAGAGCTATTGAAAATTGTATGTGTTTCTGGGGACTATTCTAGATCAAACACTGGTTTGCTACATGGTTTTGATTCTGGTGTAATTTTCTATATCACACCTACTGACAAGTGGGATTGCACACACAGACTGTAAGATATAAACAAAAGCCTGGTGGTGTACAGTATGTGAGTGTGAGAGAGAGAAAGACCCAGGGAGCAATAAAGAGAGACTGGAAGCTTGTCATGAGTTTCTGCCTTTGGCTTTGCAGGTCTTTGGTTGACTGTTTTGTGTGTGCCAGTCTCTTTCTTCTGCCAGAATTACAGTAATCAGGCCAGGATCCAAAAACAACAGATCCCAGTCCTACAAAGAGTAGATAGGCAGGCTTAACAAAGTACTGTAATGCATTTGCAGAGTGGTTCTGGGGAGGACAGGACAGTGCCCTGTAGCATACTAAAAAGAAAAAAGGGACCTCATTATAGTCTCTTCGTAATTAACAGTATAGAGTTGAACAACAGAACCACTTCATTGCATGATGACGTGATGTGATGTACATCCACTGGTTTTCTACTGTACCAGATGATGATTGTGTCAGAGGCCTATGAACCTATCCATTAAATCTCAACTTAAACACAACAACAATTCTGTAGCTCATACAAGATCAACCATACAACCTTTACACAGTAACACAGTATCTGGGCCAACCAGCCTTGACAACTCACCACATGTCACCAACCACCCTGACCTCAAAAGGGGTGGGGAAGCTCACAAGCTTGTATCAGATACAGTAGTTGACGCACAAAAGAGAATCTCGACTCCTGCCGAGCTGAAGCTGCTGATTAGATTAGCAAATGACAAATAACAAGGATGTTCGTAAACACAAATATAATAAATCACAGCTAAGTAAACAATCTTTCTCAGAACTGCTTCTGTTTTAGTCCTTGTAGCAGCAAAAGTCTTGTTTTTCACAGTGTATGTACGATAGTTTCAGCTTCCCCCAACATACCAAACAATCAACCCAAACAGAAGATGAGTCTGGCATTTTTTCCATCAGATGCCAGTTATAATTACAAGCATAATGTGTGTGAACTGAATTCACTTCAATAATCAAGCCTTCTGGGATGTTTTTATTCAATGTCAGAGCTGTAGACTACTGGATACATGAGGGATATCATCCACTGCATTATGGTAAGCAAGGTAACCACTATCACACAACTGTATTTTACTCCATGGTAATGTACTGTTACATCAATTTTAAGACACTACTATAAGAGCATCATAATATATTTACATTACAGTCATTTGTTTATTTTTTATATGGACCTTAGAGGCAGGTACAGTTGTGATGGAAGATACTAAATACTGACAAAGCCCTGCTGGCCTGAGACAAAATGAGAGACCAACATAATAATTTAACATGGTGTCCATTTGAAAACAGAAGCGACCACAATCTTGGCTGTCAGTTGTAACTGGTCTCCACCCACCCAGTGAGCCACACCAAAGCTTTAAGAGTTGGAGACATGTCAGCAGAAGAATACTGTATAGTGTGCGATGAGCAGTGGATAAGCCCCTGATCTAAAGAGCTTTTGTTTACTGGCTGGATGAAGCTCTTAAAGCATTTAATATGAATACAACCATTCAGTCAGATTATAATAAATGAACACAGGAAACCACAAAACTTTTGATTATCAGAACATCGATCATAGCACTGACTCCCGAGGGCGGTCAAGACTGACAAGTCAAGACTGACAGTGACCCCTGAATAGTCTTAGGTTGGCCATTAAATCTACAGAGTCCTCATTTATAGCCCAGTTCACAGAGCATGGCACCAATGCAAAAGTATCAGACTTCCTGGTGGTTGCATGATCTATGATACCAACAGTATCATATACCATTTAAAATTGATCTAAAACAATGTTCCCAGCTGATAAACATATGTTATGTATTTCACACATCCACTTGCAGAAGGGCAGTGGTGTTTATTTCCCAGCAGTTTCTGAACCATGTTCCAGGGATAATGGGTTGGCAGTGCCTATCTAAAAATGAGTGGTATGCTTCTGAGCTCAGCCACTGTATACTCTGGCTGTCCAAGCGTAGTCATATCAAACTAAAGGTATTTCCATGAGCTGGCAGAGTAACTGCCTTGTTGCAATTACTTCCAATTAATTCCGTGCCATTTCTCTACCAAAATACATCTGTGTTGACTCTAATAGTGACAGAAGTAGAGCGTACACTTGCAAGCTATACCCCATGTTTTCATTCAGATGATTAAGATGAGAAAAAGTTTGATTTGATGTACTCTTTCCCAAATAAGCTAAATAACTGACATGGTAAATAGCTTTGAACAGCAACACTATGTTCCTCAAAGCACAATTAACTTTCCTGGAGGAACACTCACAATGAATGGTTCTGTGGTTTGAGGACAAAAAGTGTCACACAAAAATAACTCACATTAGACAATTGTAGTAAATTTCAGAAAAATGACCTGTGCTCCTTTGACGGCTTCCTGTAAGGACTATTACAGTAGTGAAAGGTTTTGACCATCTGTATTTGCAGCCATGTGACCCTGGTTATTTGCTAAACAAATTACCACTGGAGACTTTTGTGTACATGCAAGTGTGTGTGACTCCTACATGCTCAAACCTACACATGTGCTGGCCAAGCGAATTGCACATACATGACAATATAAACAAAGATCAGAGCACTCTTTGTATTTAAATACATTTCTAGGCCTCGCTAAGCTTAACATGTTCCTGGAAGTACTAAGTGATGAAGTACAGTAACTACTAAGGGAAGATGCTACATTAAATGATGGTTGCACTGCCTTTTTAGACTGATCTTCCAGTTGACTGAAGCTGTGCAGCCTCTTCACTCAGGAATGCTATGCATGACTACTTGAATTTGTAGCTGGGCTGAGTGCTGCAGCTCAGGAACTTTTTAAAGAGTTTATATTAATTACATAGAGATTCTTATATTTTTTATTTATATGTTTTACTCGGTTATTATCAAGATGGCAATCTTGACATGCCTTTATATCAGTGTTATAATGGCAAGAAGTTACCTTGCACCTGCAATTCATCTCTGTTGAAGAACACTTAGTTCATGGAGTATGAGGCTGTGTTCAGACCATAGACTGTGTATATATACCATATACTGACCATATACTGCGATGATAGCTATCAAAATGACAAAGCTTCAAGTAAATTGTTAGTGACCAGTTCAGGTTAATACCTTAGACAACGACGCAGAAGAAGAAGACATTTTTAGGTCATATAACAGTTAATTCCGAGTTTAAGACACATTAATTAAGATACTTGAGTAGGAAAAACGTCTCTGTTATAGTAGGTAGTTTGCAGTGTTAGCAACTTGGCAGTGTCAGGCGCCACGTTATAGCTATCTCTCAATACACTGTTTTAGAAGTAAAAAGAACCTTAAGTCGCTATAACATACAAAATAAACTTTACACGTCGTTTTATGAGATAATTAAGCTAATGCTTGGACTCACCTGAACAGCTGACAGAGCATTAAGTTCAAGATGTTTAAAATCTTTTTAACGGTAGAAACTTTCAAAAAAAAAGTCCTCCACTCACCTTTTAAGAAACTTTTCCCAGTAATATACTTTCTCCCTTTGCCGTAACACCGTGCTAGAGTTAAATGTCATGCATTTCTGATTTCGACAAGTCTTAAAAAACACAACTAAATAAATCCAGTTTTCGCCCAGTGTCTTTCTAACTTCACTCTCATCGATGCAAACTGACTCCATCCATTAGAACATGTTACTGCTTCTCAGGAGCTGATTGGCCGACTGGTCTACTTTGAGGACGATCTGATTGGCTGTAGAGGACGTCAATAGTGCTCTGAACGTCTCCAGTAGGATCGAGTTCCAGGCTGCCCACGTGACGTGTGAGGTGGCTCCCCCTGAAAACAGCTGTCCAGAGATGATGTTGGAAAAAAAGCTTTAACTCTGTAAAGTGTCTTGTTAAAATCCACGTTTTACTTTTTAACTATATCCACTGTGCCCTATTTTGCAAGTGGAAAATTGCACTTCTAGGTCGTATTGAAATGTTATACAATGTTTTTTTTCTTCTGGCTAGAAATAAACTCAATCACACACATATTTCAAACACCTCGCCAAAATAAAATTTAAGCTCCATTGTTTCTTTATGTTGGCATTAATGCTTCTGCACTTAATTTAAGTCTGCACACAAATATCTCTAAGTGATATTCTGAAACAAACCTAGCTCTTCAATTTGACAGCCTATGTATTACAGTGGTAATAAAATTTGTGTGGACTTGAGTGGAAACATGGACAAACCTATGGTTAACTGGTCACATGGGAAACATGGTGCAGAGATAACGCTCCTGTGCTGCCATCTACAGGCACATAATGTGCTTCACATGCTTAAATCCAACAATTGACAACACTGCATTGAACATTTATTATGTAGATCACCCTAACTCAAATTAATGCGTCTTATTCAGTTCAAAAAGGAAACCGAACATATTACTAACCTGCAAAGTATAAATCAGATGAGCACTAGGTGAACTGGTTATTTTTAGAACAGTTTATAACTGATGAAAACTAGTTTCAAAGCTGTTAAAACCAACACACTGAAAGATGTAAGAAATCATTAAATTTGCAGGGTGACAGTTTAACAAAGGGTTATTATGCCTGATATGACAATGGACAAACCCGACATTAAAGGCCAAGTTTTCCAGTACAATGGTAACATTGTGTGGAAAAACAAAATACCAAGCTGATTGAAATGTTGATGTGGCAAAAGCAGAAATAAAGATTTACAGTTTTGTCTTACTTTTTATCACGACACCAGAAAATAATCATGATCCAAATGTTGCTTGTTTATTTTGCACATAATTGTTTAAGTTCATTTTGCATTGACACTGTTTCTATTTTGGACAATACAGTCTTTGTTGAGTGGACCAGCACTGAGCATTTTTCCCAATGACAGAAATTCTGTAGTTTTTCTGTGTTCATGATTAATATCTCCCCGTCTTCTGAAATACAGAAAACAATGTGACTCATGAATCCACTGATCTAATTGCCCACTTAGTACCTAACAGCTCAAATGACTTACCTAAAGATCATCATTCTTCAAACGTAATTAAATTAAAACTGGCCTATTGACCAATCAGTGCTGATTAACTGCTGTCTGTTGTAAAGGCAGCAGTGGACATTTGTGTGACAAAGGTCACAATTTTAATGTAACTTTACTACTGGGTCATTTGATGACTATTAAGAAAGGGCACAACAATCCACCACGACCAAAGAGGAGTTGGCATCTGGTGGTCCCTACACCACTAAATGATCCTAGGCAGTAGTACTCCTAATCATAGCTGTCCTACTATGATGGAACAAACTACCAAAATCCTCACTCAAAGCAACCTCACTCCGTATATTAAAAAATTGTTGAAGACAGAACAATACTGCAATTTCATGTGTTCATGTGGCTGAAACATTTCTTCTTTTTGTAACTCTCTTAGTTCTTTGGATAAAAACCAAAAACCAAATATCTAAAATAAACTAAAATTCTTCTGTGTCCTTTAAATCATAGCCTCCTAGGCTTCTTCATGAGAAGCAGGTGTAGGGAGACAAAAGCATACAGTGCAAAACAGGATTTTAATTTTGTGCTTTTAAATGACTTTTGTGAGCTCTGCTGTCTAACATTTTTCCCATTATTAATAAATAGCCAATCACATGGCTGGAAATTCCAGTACAGTGGAAATTTCACAGCATGGTGTGTTGGAGGTGACACAAACAAGCAGGATTTTCAGGTGTTTTAAACCACCTGTAACCATAAAGTAATCCTAATCTAACAGAGTAAATCTTAAAAAATATCCACTCTAAAAGACACATTCTGCATTTATAATTAAATAAAAACAATGGCATCCTTCAGATAAATGTTCTCCTTGAAAGCCCTCAGTTAGAATGAGGCTTGACAGAAGCCTTAGACTGGCCCATCGCCGGACCATTTGAGGGTGCAGGCTTGTTGCTGAAGTTCCAGTCCACTGGGTTGAGCAGCTGCATTGTCTTTTTGTGAGTCCAAAGGGGGTTCATGATAAGTGTAAGCAGAGTAAGGCCTGTTAAGTAGAGCAGAAGTGGTGGAAAGGCCATGTGAGTGCTGATTTCTTCCCATTGGGTCAAAGTTACCCACCACATATAGTAGCTGAGCACCATGCGACAGTGGAACATGTGGATCATCACCCATTGGTTAGCTCTCCAAAACAGGGTGCTTGCCCAGCCGGCCTGTCAGGGTGAAGGAAAGACAAAATGATCACTAAGGACAGAGACAGGAATTGGTTGGTGTAACTAGAATGGAAAGTGTTGTTTTTTTATTACTCTGTATAAAGTATTTTATGCCACAGCACGAGACGGCTTCTGTGATATATCTGAACTTGCTCAAGTCAAACGTGTGGTGGAGAAACTGGGAAAGTTTATGGTTTATGCTAAGTTTATTGAAACTTCCTCTTTCTAACAATGCAAAATGTGCATGTTGACAGTCATGAGGTGCACGAAACCAAAGAGGAACTGAAATGTGTTGACATCCAAATATAAACAGTAGTTCACAAAAACCTGTCAGAAAAAGAGCATTTGATACAAACACAGAACTGAAACTCAGCTAAAATAACTGCACTTGTCAAAGAAGACTTACAGTAATACCTTCACTTATCCTGTATCTAACGACGGTAAGAACGCATGGGTAAACCATGGAGTGAGAGTACTGACGTGCAGCTTCACCACACGATAAGAACAAAAAGGTCTCTACCTTTAACAACATCCAGGATATACAGGTAAATGGCGTGCTCATCTCCAGCAGAAGTGTAACCATCGGCAGGAAGTGACCCATGGAATCCCAAACCACTGTTGACACATATCCTGACAGGGCGAAAAAATGATGCATCGCCAGCGGAAGGTCAAAAGACCTGAACACCAAGCTGGAGGTGTGGAGTGCTACATTCTCAAATATGAAGAAACCCGTGGCTGTGAGGACATTAAACCATGACCAGTCTTCTTGTCCCCTCACTTTGTCTCTGGACAACAGTGAGTCCTCAGTGAGGGCCCGAAGACCCGCTACAGTACTCTGAATGCCAAACACTGCCCGAGTGGCTGCGAGGTTCCAGAAAACCTTCTCCTTAGCGAGCAGGGAGTTGTAGGTGTGTGACAAAGCTACTGACAGGAGGTGGGAGAGGAGGAATATTAATGCATAGAGGCCAAACCCAAGCCCGATAAGCTGAAGGCGATAGTCCAGTGCAAAGTATTCTGGACTGGGCTGTGGAAGAGGGCTGATCTGCTGGTCAGGATCCATGGTGTTTTAGGAGAGGTTCAGCTGCAGGTGGGGCTGTAAACAGAAGATGACACAGGCATGATGTGAGGGTCAATTTAAAACTGCTGAAGAAGGGACAGACACTAAACACAAATTAAACAGGTATCAAATGCTGTTAACGACAAGTTTACCCAAGCGAGGATACTCAGCTTTAACTTGGCAAATGTTCCTAATACACGTTAAAATTTCAAGCTACGCTGCTTTAATAGACACCACCTTTTCCTTCAGTAACTCAGTGAAACATCCTATTAACTAAATGTCGTACACTTATCGTAAAAGCAAATCTTTTATCAAGTCCTTCAAGAACATGTCGAGCCAGAGTTTAAACCACCAATGTGTAGATAACAACACAAAAACAACCAAATCAAGGACCGACTGTAGCTAACAAAACAGCAGGAACTGTAAAGCACCGATTATTACTCACCGCAGGGTGGTTAACATCTTTCTAACACCTCTCTAACAAATACCGAGCAGAGGCGGTTGAACTAGAGCGAACTGTAACAGGAACAAACACATCATACGACTTCAATTTGGTCATATGACCAGCAAACAGGAAGTCACGCCTCTTTTGAACGTCCGGACATCCTATTGGACAACGCTGCTGACATTCTGAATCCAATTGTTAAAAAGTCTCTTGGTTTTTACTCTGTCTTAAAACAATGTGGCGCAACGTAACAAGTACACGAGTATGCACATTTAGTTGTTTTAATGTAATTCGCTTTGAGGGTAACTGCTTACGGTGTAACAAAGATAAATTATTATATAATGCATGTAGTAAATAAACTATAGTAAAAACATGTATATGTGACTACATGAGTATACTACTATATTATTTAATTATCAAAAATTTTAATTCTAAATATTGTGTGCAGTAGTGTGACGCTAGTAAAAAGTTAAAAAGGAAGTTAAAGAGCCACCCACCTCCACTATGTAAGGCCTAAAGACCATTTTTTGTTCCTATTTTATTCTATTAATAGTATTTTATGTCTGCTTTTTGGTCACGTTCCATCTTCCATCTTGTCACTTTAAAACAAGAAATGTTAACACATACAAATAGGCCCTCTGACCTCTGAAGCCCTGGGTCTATGCCTGATGGTTTTTGATTTTAGACGTCCAAACACATGACACGTGTTTGATTCCACGGGTCGACTGGGTGCCTTTCTGTGTGGAGTTTGCATGTTCTCCATGTTTCTGCATGGGTTCTCTCAGGGTACACTCCCTGGTGACTTTAAATTTACCATAGGTGTGAATGTGAGTGTAAGTGGTTGTCTGTCTCTATATGTCAGCCCAGTGATAGACCAGGGTGGTTAACAAGTGGTTAGGATAATGGTTGGATGTCCAACCACAACACACACCATCCTGCAAAAGAAATGTCTCTGACTTACAAGAATCACCTCAACAACAGTAAGAGGGAAGGTTCAGCATGCCCATCAGTTATCCATTCACAGTATTTACAATGTTTATGTGATACGTTTCCACTGAAAAGGGTTTGAGGTGCCTATTAAATGATCGGGATTGTCTGTTGATGTACTTTTCCATTTATCTTAAGTTGGTTAAGGTCGTTACGTCCCTAAAATTACAACTGATGATGATGATCAAATGTTGTTTTTCCTCATAATAAAAGAATAAAGGTGCAATGTT
>OMLM01016072.1:18356-30709 GCA_900302695.1 Helostoma temminkii | reverse complement strand
GGCAGGTCGGCAGTAATTGTGTCAAAGTATGAATTTACTGCTCAAAGTTGTGCTGCTCATATTGAAGCCTTAGGTCTAAAAATAACTATTTAATGGCCAGCTGGGTTAAGAATAGAAAGGTAACATACACAGAAAACTGATTGAACTTAATTTAATATGTTATTAAGGCAGAAGAGTTTGTTTTCATAGTTAATTTACTGTAATACATTAAAAGACATTACATTGTGCACCTCTGCACACCAGACTCAACACAAGCTCTTGATAGTGCCTGGCTATTTCAAGACACTGCCTCTACTTTAGGTCTTATATATAAATTTTACAGTGGTCTAATAAAAACAGAACCAAAAAAAAACTATCCAGTGAAGTATGGATATTTGCACCTTAATGAAAAATACTTGAAATACCTCATACAATACATTTTTACCGCAACCTTTACAAATCTTGTCATAAAATATGTTTACAGGAAATGTCTAGTGAACACACACATACACCAACGCAAACTTAGACTACCCTCGCTGCAGAGTAAAAAACACACTTTTCTGAGAAAATAGGCCAACACTAGATAACCAGGCAATGGAACTAATCCAGGACAACCGCTAGGGAAGGAAGGAGAGAAGTGAAGAGAGAAACAGAGGGTGGGGGAGGGATAAAGGTAGGACTGTTGGGGGAAGAAGAGAGAGAGACAGAAGCATACAGAGAAAGAGGCACAGATACAGAAGAACTCTTACACACACACACACACACACACACACACACACACACACACACACAGAGAGGGAGGATGCTAAAGCTAGTAGAACTAAGTCCCTCTGCGGCTGGTAGTTTTGTCCGTCTGTCTGTGTCTTATTGTCTTATTGATAATTCTCTAAGCTGCTTCAACTTGTCACCAGCACATCAGAAAGTTGAGTGCAGTTTTCACAATGCGATAACAGCTGAAGGGAGATGAAAACTCAAAGAATATGCATGATAAGCATTTTGAGCTTTTTTTTTCCCCCCATCCTGTTGTTGATTCATTTGTTCAACTGGCTATCTAACCGAACACTAAAGTCACAGTGGGAAGTTACAACTCCAGTTGTATTTGCCCTGGTGGACCTAAAGGAAAGCTCCCATTAGGTTTGAATATCAAACACTTCCCCTCTGTAGGTTTGAAGCACTGCTTTTAAAATAGCCTGCTCCGTTTTGGAGGACAGCAGCTGCGATCAGCATGGTGTCACAGCACTTACAATAAATTCCAACACATTTTGCAGAAGGGAAAAAAGCATCAGAATATCCAGAGATGCTTCCCCAACTACTCCCATAGCATAATCGGTACTGTAATCTTCTGTGCTGTTTGAATGCTCAAAATGATTCACACTTCACTTCATCTCTTTTTGCTAAAATATGCCAACGTATTGCTATAAGGGAGACCAGGGACAGTTGAAATAAAGGAATGACATAAATGACATAAGAGCTGTGCTTAATTTCATATAATTTTTCATATAATTTCTTTCCTGATCTTTTTTAACCCAAACTAGAATTTGATCATTTATGGCACAAGTAATCTCTTAAGTTAAAGGTGGGGTATTTTATCTCTGCTAAGGACATTAAGCCAAAAAAAATACGCCATGTGACACTGGGCAGATTATGCAAGAAACTACAAGAACGGGATCAAGACAGCTGCCATGCGTGGCAGTCATGTCGAAAAGTCTTCAGTGTGCAGCAAGAATATATGACAGCGGCAGCAGTTTTGTATTTTGGACTTACTTCATGTGAGGTAGGCCTACTGGGCATCTGACAGGTGCAGATTAGGAGTTAGATATAATAGGAATTAGTTTTTACTTTCCTTTAGGTCAGGAAGTGCACATCAACACCCAAACTGAACACCCTGAGACCCTGGGTCTTCAGATGAGAACAATATGAAAGGTCCTGACTGCTTCTCAGGCTTCATGAACAGACATCTTATCTTATTGCTTCAACTTACCCCTGGTTGTGGTACAACCTGCCTGCTAGTGCTGCAAGTTTTAACAATGGATTTCCTTCTATTTGACATCAATTAATTGATTTTATGATATAGTTGAGGAGGTTATTTGTATTAGCAGATGAGGATAATTGCAGATCTCTAATATAAATACGCTGCAAGACATAGGTTCTCATACGTTATCCATCTTTGGTCTCTCCTACAGTATATTATATATTTTTTTATTTTTCACCATGATATAAGATATTTCTTTTTATATTTCTTCTTTTTTGATATAATAAGATTTCTTTTAATGTTTAATTTTATTTTATTGTCCATAAACAAAGTCGTCAGTTAATTATTTAGGAATGTTGTTGACAGACTTAATAATTTTTGTTTTAAGTGGGAACTGCCTACTACCTATCACATGCATGCAGCTCAGCCAGTGTGTTTAACACTGCTAAAATAGCTGGAATTGAGTAAATCAAATCTTAAACAAAGCTAGTTGTGAACTTAATGACCCTTTGGTTTTCTCTGACTCACAGAGCCACGATTCCAAGGTAGCAGGAAGTACGAAGTTGAGAATAAAAGTGACCTGGAGAAGTTATGGCTTCTGGAGCAGGCTTTGGACTGATGCTGCGTTTGGCTGTTGGACAGAACTGTAGGACAGATGAGAACATTTAGATCTGCAGGCCTCCAGCTTCACCAAACACCTGTTACTGCTGAGACACAGCAGGGGGTGAAGGGATACAGAAGGCTAGATGAAGCAATAGAAAGAGAAAGGTAGATTAAGAGAAACAGAGATGGAGCAGAGCAGACACCATATGAGAAAGAGAGAAAGAGTGGAAAAAAAGAGAAAACTGTAAGCCAGTGGCCAAATTTCAAGCTGAGCTTTCTTTAGATTGTCTCTACGAATTGTGTGGTTTGATCACTACTTCACAGTACACACACACACACACACACACACACACACACAGCTCTGTAATGTCACTGTCTGTAATATTGCAGCCGACCTGAATTTCAGTCACATTTATTCAGACATCTGCAGTAAAAGTTTAATTTACTGTGAACCCAGATTAGGCCTTGTCATAGAATTTTTACTTCAGTGAAACATCTGACTTACTGCTTTAGTTTGTTTACGCAGTGATGACACATTGAAGGAAAGTGCTAGGGAAAAAAAAAAACAGAGTAAGGAATACAATGACAAGAGAAGAAAGTTAAGAGTAAAAAAGAATAAAACTGCAGGGGTTCCCAAAACAGATCTCACCCCAAACAAAAGATACAAAACAACAAAAACATCAACAAAAATCAACATGACAATTCAAAACACAGCACTAATGGATAAAACAGTCTAAATGACATATTCATGAATAGTTCACTATGAGCACTAGCCACCCACAGTGATGTCATTCACTTTTAAGAATTACAATGCTTTAAAAAATACACTGCAGCCATCCATTCTCCTGCCCATATGATAATAAGCTACTATTTACGGATACTGACATTAAATGATCTCTTTGCACAGAAACTGAACTCACAGACAAACATGAAGGAATATAAATCTAAAGCCACACACTGCCATTCACAGCTGCTAATCTGTAGGTGCTGGTGCAGCTGTAAACATGCACCATTCATACCTTAGATAGCTTATTTCCTCTGTGCTGCAGTGACATTAAAGTTCATGTCTGAGCATGAAAACTAAAACTGGTAAATAAAAAAATGGAAAAGAAAGTTCCACCTCAGTTTCAGCAAATATACACATCTGCCTTTGCTAAAACTTCTCAGTTGGAACCTCATGCGACCTCTGAGCAATGACAGTGACATCCACAGGAGGTTTAGAAAAAGTCAAGAGTAAATGTGCACTTCCTTCATAAGGTTCATAGTTTTCAGTTTCTATTTCTTTTCCACAAAAAAAAACATATTTCTTTTCCTTTTTCATGGCTGTTGTTGCCCCTGTGTTTCTGTGATGAAGAGTCATTCTTATTATTGGCCACCCAGAGCTGCAGTATTTGATCTCACCGGTAGAAACAAACACAACATAAACAAAAAAACAACAGGGTTCATGGAGAAACATCACTGAGTCCCTGGAGTTTCAGGTAGGTTCTTTATTTGTTTGTCTGACCTTCTGTGGTTTTAATTGGCTGAATGTAGCTGCTGTTAATAATGAAGGTGTAGCAGAAGACAATAGAAAGATACCCTTAGTGTAAAAAATGCAACGATGTGATGGCAATCAGAGCTACAAGGGGAAAACACACTGGTACACTTCATCTTTTATATGCCATTAGGAATAATAATAATAATTCCTTTTTTTGGTTATAATCACTCTTCATTTTATTACATGTAACTTCTTTTTAAAAAGCTGCTTTAAATCTGCTGTGACTTTATTTATTTTGAATGACACAGCTATTGTCAGTGCTCATCATTGGAAAGTCATTTAGAAATGCACATAGTGATCTTAGATTTATGTTTTATTAATTTCACCTCCAGGACCACGTACAATGAAATAAAGCCAACATTAAAAATAGAATCAAAAAAAAAATTGGAGCTGGTTTCGACACAAATACATATAAAAATAACTTTAGAACATTTAAATAGAAAATAGCTAAAATTATTTAGTAAAACCTTTTTTTTTTTTACTTACCAAACTTGTCATGATCATCTTTGTCATCCTCACAATATGCATGTGGCTGCCGTTATGTAACACGCCTGCAGACTAATCAACCTGTACTGGAGTAAACAATGACATTATATAGTGATAAATTATCATGTTTCATGTGCTGAAATATCACCTCGGATACGTGTAAACTGTGATGCTACTGTATAGTAACAGCCATTTCTAACTGTCTTATTCCGCTCTATCCCTTAGGTGTACTTTTGACTTATATTTTGCATTTCAAAACATCATACAGTGCATCACAAGATGTAACGTGCGCAGGCATTTAGACACGAGGCCCCTGGCACTCCTTTCCACACTGGTTGACTGACTAACTGCCTAACTTCCTGGCTGGTTGTCATTTTTAGAACATCTGAGCTGGCATTTATCCAGAAAATCTCCTGTTGTTTTTCTGCCTTTGGGTGTTTGCTGAGTGGTAATATAGAATCTACACTTCCTGAAAATACAGATAAAAAAAAAAAATGTTTGTTTCAGACACATCAAGGTGGAAGGGCTGGCTGGTAAAAAGCCAGAGTTTGAAATGCCTCCAAAAGAATCCTTTTTATTTATTTTTTTTATTCCTACAGATACATCAAAGCACAGCGAGGAGAGCGCTTTGATATCGGCGGCACAAGCCAAATGATGCTCGGTGCTTTTCTAGCATTTGGTTTTTATTCACATACTGAGAAATGCGGTTTTTTATGCCATTTTAAAAACTTTTAGCTAAATGTGCAACCAATGGTACTACTTCATCCAAAAATGAAGAGTATTATTTTGCATTCTTCAAACGTGAACATGTCGGCTAGGGAAACTTCTCTCATCCACGGTTGCATGTAAAATGTTCTTTAGATTCTAGTTTTATTCATTACAAACTTTGCAGCCTGGATGTTTATTTCTTTTTCCCCTTTATCACATTTTGCATAGAGATAGAGTTGCTTTTGTTATTCTGTTACTGAAGGAGAACTACTGGGAAAAAATGTGAGGAGATTGATTCCATCCATCTTTCTGATTTCTTTTTGGTGCTTTGTTTTTCCTCGACTCTTCTGTTAACCTCTCTTCTGACGTTGTGTATCTCCGTCTGCCTCCCCACTGTGGATTCACCAGCAAAAAATATCTTACCTTATTTTCTAACCATTTTCCGATACTTCTTTGTCTGTTTTTTGGGTCTGTCTGTTTTTCATTTGTCGGTTTTTTTCTCTTTATTTCTACATCATGTTCAGACTTCCACTGCGATGGTTTTCTAACTGCTTTTTTCTTGATTGAAAACAATTTTTTATTTGTTTGTTTGTTTTATATATTATGAGCATGCACATACACAAAAACAGCTCCTAACATATATTGCAGTCCGACACTTGGGATGAAAGAAATGTTTTCTCATTGATAGGGAGAATTCGTAAAATAACAAACACATAATTTAGTAACTGAGGACAATAAAGAGTAAAAAGTCACATGAGATGTTGACTATAAAATGTCACCCCTTCTACCTTCCTCTGAAATTCAGCAGACACTAGGCTCTCGCACTACAACGGTTGTCCCTGTCCCATCAGGGGCAATCGGACACTGGCCCACTGCTACGCAGTTTAAGGACATTTATAAGGCACAATCACGTCCACCGTTTGGAAAACAGGACCATGCTGCCATCTTCTCCATGCTGAAATATAAACAAAGACTAAAGCAGGAGCCTCTATTTGAAAGGGACGTTGTGCGCTGGTAAGACACATCAGTGGCCGCTCTGGGACATATTCAGGGGCAGCTCTGATTGCGTCCACATGTTTCCAGAAGCACTTGTGGGATTCATCTGGAAACCAGCGGCTGATACAGTTAACAAGACTATCATCAGAACTTTGTATGTACACGGACACCGGAGAAGTAACCATCTGAGAGCATGACGTGAGGAAAGCATTCAGGAGAGTTACTATCAGATATGCATCAGGACCAGATGGCATCACAGTTTGGGTCCTGAAAGCCTGCGCTGACCAGCTAGCACTGGTGTTCCATGAGATATTTAACGACTCCCTGAGTCAGTCAAATCCTCATGTGCTTTAAAAAGCCCATCATTGTTCCTCTCCCAAAGGACCCCCAGCCTGCCTGCCTCAGTGACTATCGCCCAGTAGCCATCACCTCTGTCATTCCAAAAAATGGAATTATGCCAAAATGCTGTTTGTTGACTATAGTTTATCATTTAACACTTATTCCCTCCACACTAACCTCTAAAAGATGGAGGTACTTGGATTCAGCCCATCCCTCTGTTGATGGATCTCCAACTTCCTAAAAGACAGACCACAAGCAGTATGGGTGGGAAAACATGTCTCAGCACTAGAACCCCTGAGGGTTGTGTTCTGAGCCCCCTGCTGAACTAACTGTTCACATATGACACATAGCCATTTCCAGTTCCACCAGTAGTTGCTGACTCTGTGGTGGTGGGACTGATCTCTAACAACGATGAGACGGCCTACCTGCAGGAGATCAAAATCCTGGAGTTATGACGCCAGGAACAACAATCTCCTCCAGAACGTCAGCAAGACAAAGGAGCTAATGGTGGACTTTAGTACAAAGCAGAAGAGGAATTACCAACCACCCATGATCACTGAGACTCCAGTGGAGAGAGTGGATAGCTTCTGGTACCTAGGTTCTCAGATTCAGTAAGTACAGTAAGTGGTACTGCACCAAAGCCAGGATGATGGTGAAAGCCATTCCAACAATGAACTCTTTTCTCTGTTGCAGTCAGGAAAGTGTTTCCGCTCCCTGAAGACAAATAAAGAGAGAATGAGGAGGAGCTTCTTCCTGCAGGCCACCCAGGCCCTTAACCAGGAGAACATCCTGGGAGCCTGCACTTCTCTAGACTTTCCCACACAACACCCACTACCTCATCTGGACTCACAATACATGTTTTTTTTTTTTTTTGTATTGTACAATACATTGTTTTGTTTTTTTGCAATCTTTTATAGTCTTGTTTTCTTATACTTTTATTACTTTATTATTATTATTTATTTATTTTACTAACGGTCATATCATCACAAATCAAATTAGAATTTAAAATTTTAAACTTTAATTGAAAATGGACCTGTGGTAGAAGGGGGGAAAAAAGAGGTTTGTTTCCTCTATTATGTTTTCAAAAATTGATTAACAATTTAAAACTGACAACCTGTAAAAAGAACAGGAAGAGCATAGGTTAGTTTAAGAAATTAGACTTTACTGTATGTATAGTTTTTGGAGGATGGAGGAAGAGATCGACTCTGTTGAACTGACAGAGCTTTGCTTTTGCTGCCCTGCTGGGATTTGGATGTAAGAATCTGTGACTGGTCTGAGTTGCAGACATGGTGACTGAAGGTGGTTTGCCTCTGCCAGTAGAGGAGTAATACATTTTAGAAAATGTTCTGTCAGCTTAGTTGGCAAAAGGCAGCCACCCAGGCATCTGAAAATCACCTGTGTGTTGTTGAGAGTTGTGAGAGCATATGAAAACTGCAGTTTCACTGTTGGTCTGGGAATTCTGGGATGATGTGTGAAGCTACTGGTGTTCTGTGTGCAGACTGGTTACTCATGAAACAGCAGAATAATACCTTGTTATCTAAGTATTACTAGTAATCCCGACTTTTTGCAGAGTGACTTTAAAGGCCTTCCATACCAAGAAAATTTTCAATTCTCCAATTCTCATTCCATCTGCCATTCAGCTAACAAGCAACCTCAAACTGAAAGCTCAAATAAACAGCAGTGTTTGTGAACAAAGAAAGTTTTTTTCTCCACTTTCAACTTTTGTTTTCAATAATAGTTTAATTCTCAGATATTACCATATTTATGAATGTTTGCAGATCATGGAAGACAGTATGGTGGGAGTATTTAAATGTCAAATTTGCTCATGTAGGCTGCCAGTATTGTGGATAATTGGAATATCCAGTGCTGTGTTTGCTCCTGTTGTGTGGGAGCTTGTCCACATACAGTATGCGTGGGAGAGTGGGTGTTGAAGTTTTTTTTTTTTTTTTCTCTGTTAATTTGTGAGGTCTTCTAAAAAAGACACCATATTAATCACAGGGGGATATGATGAGCTCAATTTAGACTTATTCTAGTCTTTACATTCCGGATTATGAGATTATGAGTGCATGCATGGCAGTACATACTTATAAAACGCACAGATAACTACACATCAAAAAGTATACCTTATCTCATCCACTGCCCGTGGACAAAGAAAACCCCCCCCACAAATTATCAACGTATAAGGATTTGCCTGTATTTGTGAAAAACCTCAGTGTGGGAAAAAGCGTATTCACCTTGAGTATGACCTTAAATTCCATGAATTCAGCCAACTTGTTCAGAGACACACAAAAAAAACAACCTTGAGTATGTCTGTCTTTAGGTGAGTAGAAAAAATCACATCAGCCAGTGAGTCAGCATGCTTTGCATATTTCAGCCCTGTGGCCAATTGCAGCACAGCACCTGGCCCAACTTTGAATTTGAGTTTTTTACTAAAGCCACTGAAGATTAGTTATGATTGACACCTGACAGCCTAGCGTCAAAATGATTTGTCACACAAAGACACACCTAGATTCAGTTTCCTCTCATGCTTTTCATCTTTTTCTAATTCAAAAGAAAACCTTTCTCACAGTCCCCTCTCTCATCCTCTATTACCCTTTTAAGCACAAAATTCATATCATGAAACCGACTTTGGACTTTACTGATGTTTATGTTTCAATCCGATCTAAATTTCAAAGAAATCTGGACCGGTCTCCTTGAGAAAAAGAGAGGAAATAGAGAAAAGAACAGAATGAAAATAAAAAAAAATACCAGGAGCTTCAGAAAAGAAGAGAGAAAAAGAGGAAGTAATATTGTTGTGTGTTAAACACTGAGTAACACTTGGGGTGTAAAAATGGAAAGATGTCACAAATGCACACAGATAGTGAAAAAAATGTTCAGAAAAATGTCATAGGGGCATATTGATTTCTAGTTTGCTATGGAAAAGTTGCTTTAGGACATTGTGTTCTTTTGTGTCACTTACATGACAGTTGGTATGTGTGTGTGCATGCTTAATAGCTAACTGAAATGGACGAGAGAGGTCAATTGACAGAGGGCTGATATAACATAGATGGCGTCAAAAAGTGATGGAAACAGAATGAGGCCAGAAAGTGTAAGAAGAGATAAGGCGAGCCTCAGCATGTAGTCAAAGGGTTTTGGAAAAATTTCATGGTGGGTCAACACGGATCTTTTCCTTATACTGGTATACTGTGTTTACATGCACTTAAATACCTAGGTTGCAGTTGAGTAGTTTTGAGTAGTTCTCCCAGAAAACTCTGATTACTGCACAATGTATACATGGAACTGGGGTTTTAATCTGCTTTTTACTGTGCCAAACTATGCCAAAACTAAACCGGCCTAAAAACACTCATAACCGATTAACCTCACTATATAGTATGACCTATGATGAATATTTGTGCAAACATAATCTACATCAAATCAAATTTTGAATCTCAATTAAATGATTTCTTCAAGAATTTAGCATTTTCTGTACTCCAGTCTGTTATCACAATGGCACAACAAAGCTCATCTCCACCTCTGTTCGGTGTAGAACAGATAGATACTCAGGGACACTGTAACACAATAACAACTGAAGCGTTTCATTATAGAGTTTTTCTTTAGTGAAATATCACCCAGCAGTAAACACGCCAGCAGAATAGCTTCATCACATTAACTCATCGTGCAAGTTGTTGAGGCTTTTTGATTAACCCTACATGAACAAGAAATTGTGATCCTCTGACTGCTAAGCTCCACCATGCTCTGCACAGTCCTTCCACTATTGGTCATTATTAAATAATATTGGTCATCATTGACACATAAGAAGCAACAAAAATTACTAATGTTGAAATTACGACTGCTAGAACTGTGAACTTTGCTTAAATACCTTTAGCCCAGACATGATTAACACTGGTGCTGCTTGTTTTCCAGCCATCCCTGCATGTACAGGGTGTGATTGGCTGAACACACCTGATCCACGTAATTAACAGAAGACAGGGCAGGGATAGATGAAAAACAAGCAGGGTGGTGGCCTTCGAGGAATAGGGTTAGCTACCCCTGCTTTTGCTTGTAGGAAAAAAACTTTAACCTGCAACTATAATGTGGTTCAAATCAATACCAGTATTAGAAACTTAAAGGAGAAAACACAGTCACAGTCACAGTTTCTTACAGTCCCTGTGTGGTACCTGTGTAGCTGTCACAGCTCTTACATGCTATCTTACATGCTATATGTTCAGGAACAGTACAAAATTCAAGTCCAAGGCATTGCTACAAACTATCACTTCACTGCTCTAACTCAGCTCAAGAAATGTGTGTTTGAATACTCCTCTCTCTCAATTTGGGTGATAGCCAACTCATTTGTCATTTTGTCTGTCTCTCTACCTCTTTGTCTTTCTGCCTCAGCCTGTCCCTGTCCTCATGTGTTCAGAACAAAAACTGCAGCCGAATGTCACAGACGAGGGAGAGGAGAAGGGAAAATGGTAGGGTAGTGTTGATGACAGGAGCGAGACAAGAAAATCGTGAGCAAAAGACGAGCAGAAGAGGGCCAGACAGATGCAAGGACAAGACAGCCGAAGGAGAAATGAGTATGAGGAGGAGCACGTGCAGATGATTTGTAGAGATTTAAGAGGTGCAGAGAACAGAGAAACCATACAAAACAAAGTGATCCAATGAATGCCAATAGCTTTACTACTGAGCATAGTCCAATGAGCTCTGCTGCTAAAATGCAGATTCATACAACAGGTAAAGAAACAGATTTTTCCCCTTTGGTTCTTTAGATGTTGGATATTAGATACTCTCTGTGTAGGATCTGACATTTTTAAGGTCTGAACTCCTGAGTCACAGTAACACTGACTAATGTTGAATTGCTGTTATGCTCCAAGCAAAATTTGTCATGGCAGCTATTGACACAGCCTGAGAAATGCCACACAGTCTTTTGTGTTTTCAGTCTTTTGTCATTTTTACCACTGGTTTATTTTGACTATTTTGAAGAGAAATTTTAAGTAATTGGCTTCCCACTAACACATTTCTTTTCATTTTCTGAGATTCTTGCCCCTCAAAACTCATATCAGCATGCAAAAGCCTTTTTTAAAAAAACAACTGTGCCCCCGGCCACCCTTGTGAGTTACTCACATTAACACTTGCCTTTTGCTACTGCAACATGTATTTCATGAGTTAATCATCCTTTCCTGAAATGTTTTTTTTAATCTGTATAAAATTACTTACATGTGTTTGTTTTTAGATATTTTTTTTTTCTTTTCCACGGAAACACTTATTCACCTTAAAAGTTAATTATTGGCAAATTCATAGTATCTATATGGATTTTTCAAAGTGTAACTGCTGGACATGCTGCTACTGTATATACATTTGCAGGAAAGCAATTGTTAAAATAGCCTTCTAGTTATTCTCTGCAGTGAAGGTCAAACATTCAGCAGTTACAATGACATAACAATGAGCAAAATAGATATCTGAGTAGAGTTGGATTTTAAAGTAGCCTGTGTGTACCACTAGCTAAAACTGCTGCAAAGGCGAAAGATGGCAAAGAAAATAAAATAATACATTATACAGCAATGGCTTTAAATCCTAAAATGCAAATGAATTTAGGACTCCAAATCTCCAGTAATGGGGAATATAAGCCTCACAAAATACAGGAATCTTGCCTGTCTACCTTATCTCTCTTGGTTGGAAAGCACAGTGAAGGATTACAGCTGCAACAGAAGGGTGGCAATCAATCAAATAAGGGTGTGAAGGAAGGGAGGTGGG
>OMLM01016072.1:0-12612 GCA_900302695.1 Helostoma temminkii | reverse complement strand
AGACGGCTATAGTATGCATTGGGTGCTAACATAGAGACACTAAAAAATGAAAAAGGTCCATTTCACTTAAGGCATCCTCTTTATTGTGTACTACACTGATATATGGAGAGAAGATAAGCTCTGGTTGTTTGTGTATCTTTGTCTGGCCTCCAAAAATTCAAAGCCTTGTTGCCAGAAGTTTAAGCAGACATGTTTAGTGCGGTAGGTTCTGCAAACATCAATTTTTTTGATGTTTTGATGTCATGTTCTCTTCGTGTACTACTGAAATTAGAAGTGTGACAAATGCAAAAAAATAAAATAAAAAAAATCATTAGCAAGGGGGCAAATACTTTTTCACAGCACTGTAAGACCAGAAGAACATAAAAGCAAATAGCTTGCATAATAGAGCCTAATTTATATAGATCCCAAGTTCAAATTGTGTGCAGAAGCTTGAAAATTACATGTTTCATCTGTGGGCGTTTGTGGGTGATCTGCTCAGGAAGATTGTGGGGTTGACAGAAGGTGCAAACATGGTGGAGGTGCTCATATTTAAAGGAGGGTTTGTATGTTTCACTGGTATTTGTCATGGAGAGTTTGAAAAATACATGCTCCTTTCTTTATTACAAAGAATGATTTCACAAATCTGACATGCTTAAAATACAGCCATCTCTTAATTTGGGGGGAAAAAATTATCCATGGTTTCTGGGCTCAAAGATACCAGTGAAGTCATACAAGCTGAACACTGCTTATGATTCCTGTATGTATACATGGTATTTGTGAGGATGACAAGTTGCTGAATTCTTAAGTCAATAGCTCGTGTAACAGGAAATCAGGAAGTGCATAACGTTGAGTCAGTAGCAGCTACAGTTACAGTATACTCGTATGACCCAGACACAAGCAAATGCGGATATGTATTTTTTTACATTGCAGATACGGAAAGTTTGAGCCTTGAAGGTTTTGCGTGACAAAGCAGCCTGTAATTCACTCAAAAGCTCCATACTTGGATTGCTGGATAAATAATATGTTTATCTTTTTTCTCTTCTGTACTTCCAAATATATTAACATGTGTAAACACGCGTTCTTTAATTTCCCCTATGCCTCCTCATCACCAGAATAACAGCAGCCATCTGTGTGTAAGCAGCTTGCACCTGCTTTTCAAATGTACTAAATACCTACACAATCATAGCCACCGCAATCACTTCCAAGCTTGATAAATCACATTGCATATGCTCAATTTGCATATTCATTAAGGCAAAGGTGTAAAATCCACACCATGCTCATTTGAAATACACAGTCCTCAGTGCATAACCTTAGTAAATCAATTTCTGCCGTTGCAAGTGATATCAAGTTGGCACATTTTAGTACACACAAACCTTTAGTTAATCAGACCCATGCTGTATAATGCCAAGATTCTTCTAACACTACTTAACAACACTGTCTGTATTCTCATTCTGTTTTTAGATTTTCTCATTTGCTGTTTATATTAGCAAAGCTATTCCCCACTGAAAAACTGAGTTGGTTATTTCTTTCAGTGTGTTCACTTGTTTTTACTATGTTTTCCATCTTCTGTTTACTGCCTGTATTTCTGTCTTCGTCCTCCTCTGTTTCTGTTTTCTCCACAACCCACACTTCATGCCTATTCATTTATTCTGTGCCGTGTTGTGTCACTTACAGACTAGTGTTTCACAAGATGGAGTAAAAAATGGATTACATTCCCAGAATGGCAGGTTAAAACAAATACTTTTAGCCAGAGCCATACATCGATTGGACAAGTGTGAGGCATAACTAGTGTTGTCAAGAAGAAGCCACTATGGTGAAAAACAGTCATATTTATTTTATGGGTTTACATTTGTCTCATCTCTGGATTGTGTGTGACACTTTTTCTAGATGTCAAGGCCAATAGATATATGAGAAGGTAAGAATATAAATTAATGCTATCTTTCAAAAGTCATCTTTTTATGGGAAGAACAAAGTACTTATTTTGTGGACTTTGCATTAGTTTTCTTAACCCCAATGGTTATTGATTTTGCTGGGCCCATATTAGGTGAAATTCAAACTTTGCAATAGTGTCAAGTTTTATAAAGGTAACAGGGTGTTGTAAATATTTTTTGACTTGTCAAAGGAACTAAATTGTTTATAGGATACAGAAATGTAATAGTGATTAGCTTCTAGGTTTGACACATTTTCTGGAAAAGTTGGAGTTTAAGTTCCAGGTCAATTTAAACCATCCAATTAGGATTGTGTTAAAACCTTTTTCATATTGTTCTTATTGTAGCAGAGTACCACCTGGACTATTCACACCTTTCAATACAATCCCCCAATCTACTGTAAGTCATGATGAGTCATTGAGAAGTTTTGCTTTGACAGGGGTAGTTGGAATCCAGTCTGTTTTTCCACTTCGTTTAGCACTCTTATCCCACACCCATGAGCTACACATCACAGCTGCCAATTGTTCCAGCATCCCTGGAGCAATTGGAAGGCAAGTGCCATGGTCAAGCACATAAAATGGTCAATGAATATGTCCACAGTGGATTTCAACCGATGAACTGGGTGTTCACAAGCGTTCTCTTCACCTATAACAAGTTAAAATCCCCAGACTACCAATATCACTTTTGATTTAATGTCACAGCCATTGCTAGCAACATTGCATGAGACCAAAAGTGTTGTGAAATACATTAATCAGTAATGGTCAATATAACTATAAATCCTTAAAGGAAATGGAAGAGGGGTTGACATTTAAATATCCATAATTCAATATTACATTCATTCAGAGACTGGGATTGTTACCATAGATACATGAGGCCAATAATGTGAAGACAAATAGCCCCTGAAGGCTATTTAATACTGCATTCTTCATGTGTTTCATGTCAAGGGACGCCTGGAATTCTGCAGAAGACTGTAAGAAAATTATATTACTCAGCATCAATAGTATACACATTAACAGCTTAAACTGCTATTTCCTTGGTGTTCCCACACTGTTATCTCTCTTACCTGTTTAATCATGTATGTAGCAGTGATGGCATGTACTTAAGCCATCACTGTTTTTGCTCTCTCTTATAGCATTTCATGCTGCATTCCCTGGTGTTCCTTGTGGTGAGCTGAGTTCACAGTCTAGATGCCAAACATCAGTACATGATCTACATTCACATATGATCTATTCCATGACTGAGTGAAATACAGCAAGCTTTCAGAAAGCTGTTTGAACTGACTCTAAAAGCTTAAAAGTTGTTGGAATTTTCTGCTTGGCGGACCACTTGATTTACCAGTAGATTGTAAGGACATGCTTAAGGTCATCAGGCTTTGATCTACATGCATTAGCAGGAAAGAGGGTCAACATTAATTACATTGCTTTAAATAATAAAAATATTCTGTTGAAGTTACTTAATGTATTAAATGGGCAGTGTAGTAAAGCAACATATCAGAGTGTGCAACAATGGTAATTTCACTATCCCATCTGTGTATCCCAATGTAACTACACGGTAACTGAGAAACTAAGCTGTATTTTAATACCATTGGCATCACCTACAACACTGTGTACTTTGAGCACATGTAAGCATGTAAGCACAGGCATACCTAAGCATACAGTGGCATTATGTTCTCAGTCTGCCACTTCACTCATAGAAGAGTGATGTCTAGGATGGAAACGTACACATGCTTCATAGACTTCACAAGACGTTATTGGTAAAATAATTAATTTTTACCAAAATACAGCACTTATAAAATTTTGCGCTGACTCATTTCAAAAAAGCCCCAAACTGTTTTCTTCCTCTGTGTGCCGATGGGTTTTGTTCTTCCATGTTCACCACCTGTAACAGGTATATGGGATCACTGGCAAATTTAATTATGGTTGTCGAGGGACTAAAGGGAAAAGCTATAGCTCAAAGACAACCTACTAATGCGTTATTTCTCGTAACATGTGATACTGTAGTAAATGTTACATGTTTGCTAACTTCTGTATCCCTGGCTTTTTCCACATCACATCGTACCTGTTGTGTTTAACTGTTTGTCAGAATATTCTTGCTGTTGAAAACTGTGACAGGTTAGGGCTTGTCAGTCAGTGGTCATGTTTGGAACATAGTAAGTATTTCCACTTGTATCCTCTCACTTTGTCAACATACAACTTTAACATGATTTGCTTGGACTTCATTATTATTTTATGCACATTTGAAATGCTGTCTAATTTGTTAAAGAGTGGTCATATGATGGTGTTCAAAATAACAGTGGTTTTCCAGTGCCGCAGCATTGCTTATTACCGTACTGTCATCCAATCTAAATAGTAATCCTAACATAAAAGTCTGTCAACATATGACATGCCAACAGTCTAACAGGCTGACAGGCAGAGCGTGAGATAGACTGTTAAACAGGCAGATACAGATGGGCATTCAGACAGATGGACAAAGCAACAGAAAGGCACATGGGCAAGCTGGCTGGTTGGTCGTGCGATTGTAAAGATCAGCCTGCTGGAGTCACCGAGTGGCTGTCTGATTTCAGTACGTGAGCTGGATGACTGGTTGCACAGTTGACCGACTGGATAAACAGCCACATATTTTAAACTTAGCTCTCTTATTTGTCTTCTATCTCTTATTTTTGTATAAATATAAAACAGTTGTTGGATCGGTCAGGGGTGGAGGGCAAGATGGAAAGAAGAAGAAAAAGAGGGAGGGGACAGACTCAGAAACACAAGAAGAGAAACAGAGTTAAACAAGGGATATAGAATGATGCCAGCCCATTAGTACAGTGACAGCAAGATGATTACTGCTCATTACCTGACTGACTGACTGACTGACATTTTAGGTGTGTGCGTCTATGGGAAAGAATTCTTATCTGTCTCCTGGTCAATCCTCCATTTGAGACAAAAATCACACCACCATTTTATTCCCAGAGATACAGCAAAAGGGGATGAAGCAAAAGCATTTTTTTATAACATCCGATTGATCAGAAATAAACTGTAGACAATTTTTATATTGTAAATGACCTTTGTAACTTAACAGACATTAGTACAATCTTCCAAAAGCAAGTTCATTAATTTAAAAAGTTCACTGATCATTAGAAACCCCTTTTGCAACAATATTAACACAGCCGAAAGCATAGACATTTTCATCAAAAACATGGTAATTCCTATCCGTGTCCAAACTTTGACTCATAGTGTATATTAGTTATTGTAATGTGCCATGTTTTTCCAGTAAATACATAATTTATAATGAACTTGTTTGAGCTAACGCTCAATCTAGGTCAATAGCAGAGCTTTCTAAAAGTAATTTTACCTCAGCAGTTTTCTGTAGCATGGTAGCTTCATAATGCTGGCAGATCAATAGAAATCCCACATGTTCCTGCCAACTTCTCTGTATTTGCCTGGTGTCAGAAATTAACTCTGGTCAAGAACAAAACTGGCCTTGAAAGTTGCCTATGAAATTAAAAATGCAGGTGCAGAGTTTACGACCAATTATAAGTTATACCCATTTCACTTCAGTTCACATTTTATTTATTGAGTGGTCAAATATTCATGTGATAATGCAATTGCTGTCCCCTGTAGGCCATCAAGGTGACTTATTATAGACTGTGACCAGGCAATTCTCTTTCTGACCTGTTGAGAAAAATAGAAGAAGAAGTGCACTGAAATGCATCTTAAAACTGGACAATGTCACACTACCAGTGAAAGAAATGGCAATATCAGGCAATTCACTTATTTTTATTACTCAGAATAATACAAAAAAATAAACTGATGAGATATGTATGCTAGATTGTTGGATTTTATGTTATATTTTTGGTTGTAAAAAATCTAAGCTGTACGTACATAATTAGAAAATATTTCAGTTGTAAAAAAGATACAGAATATTAAACTGTCAAACCAGAACTACACTGACCAAGACTGAATTTTAGGAAAAACTTAAGGGGAAAGACTAAAAAGACCGCAGATATTTCACCTCTGTGTTTAAACATAAAGGTGAAGTGTGTAAATGTTTTTTTAATGAAGCATGTGCATTGCCATTTACATTACCTTGATATGTGAAATAAATATAAATAATAATAAACCATAATTTACCCAGAGAGGGAGGAGAGGAAGAGAAGCACAACTACGGGAAAAAGAAGACACAAAGTTAATGACATGCAATGAAGGCCTAATGAAAGGAGAGAAGCAGAGGTCAGTGTATCAAGGGAGGTCCTCCAGCAGTCTAAATCTATAGCAGCATAACTAAGAGATGGTTCAGAGTCACCTGAGTCAGCTTTAACTATAAACTTTATCAAAATGCAAATTGTAAGCCTAGTCTTAAAAGTAGAGAGGGTGTCTGCTTCCGTAATCTGAACTGGGAGCTGGTTTCACAGAAGACGAGCTTGATAGAGTAAATATGTGATTAGATATCACATGTATTTTGGGGCCCAAATAGAATATCCTCTGTCTTTTGTGAAGTTAGAAGTAGAATATTCCAGAACATCCAGGCATTGGTTCTTTAAACATTCTTGAAGTTTATTTGATTGGTTTCATCTGCAAAGGCTAGGCACTGGCTAAAACAAAGTTGATCAGTGAAGTTCTTACTCTTTCTTTTTTTTTTTATTCTGCTGCTGTTGTTCTCTATTCTCTATCCCCTCTCTCCACTTAGCAGAGCACTCCAGAATGTGAGATCTTTGCTGTTTATTATTGACACATTTACATTTAGTCATTTGGCAGACACTTTTATCCAAAGGCAAGCAAAAATCTAAGGCATGAAGAAAAACATTGAAGGAAAGTGCTATCAAAAGAAGTGTGTGAGTTTCATGAGATGTAAGTCTTGTTTTTTTTCTTTTCGGTAAGTGCATTTTTTTGTAATGTATTTAAGTGCATAGGAAGTTGTGGAAATGTTTTTTTAATATTGGGAGTGAGGCTGCTGACCGTGCAGAGTTTGGTAGCTCATTCCACCACCATGCGACCACAGAACTGAAAAGCTTTGCGTGGGATCTTTGTTTTGCGATAGGACCACCAGTTGTGTTCATTGGAGAGAGTAATGGGCGGTAGGGATTGTAGGCCTGAATAAAGGAGTGGAGGTAGACGGGTACAGTTGAGTTGACCACTCAACTGTAAGGAAGAGTCAGGGATTTGAACCTGATGCAGACATGTGTCCTTTTTGACTGAATAAAAATACGATGTGCCGCTGCACTTTGGATCATGTGGAGGAGTTTGATAGCGCATGCCAGTATGCAGGGGCATGCAGTAATCACATGCACAATTAGTTGAGTTGCATATTCAGAAAGGTAAAAAAATCTTATTGATGTGGCAAAGGGCAAGTCTGCATGCCCTAGAGACAGAGGAGATATGGTCTGTAAAGCTCAGTTTGTTGGAGGTTGAGCTGAAGATGTCTTTCTCTCTTCCAAGCGGAGATGTCAGACAGATGGGTAGTGATGCGTGATGAGACAGTTTAGTCATCTGGTGGAAAGGACAGGAAGAGCTGTGTGTCGTCAGCATAGAGATGATAGGAAAAGCGATGTGAGCAGATGATAGAACCCAGAGATGTAGTATAAATTGAAAAAAGAAGAGAACCAAAAACTGAGCCCTGAGGCACACTGGTAGAGAGGCTGGGAGAAGTTTTCACCTCTAGACCAGCACAAGTATACTGTATGTTTATAGATAACTAACATGAATGTGTTGAAAACAAACACTTGTTTAATGTAACAGATAATTAACTAAGTCTAATTAACTTTGTGCATTGTACTGTAGAAATTAGTTCTTCTGGACTTTGAGATTAAGACTGACTGGATCCTTCTCTCCAACTATCTCTAGTGCATGTGAAGCACATTGCTGTAAATGACTGGGATCTGGGCTGAAATATTTGATTGGAATATCTCTAAAAGTTACATTATATGAAATTATTTTGAAAATATATAATATACATGTGGTTGTAATCAATGCATCTTACCAAGTGATCAACTTTAATAGTTATATATTGTCATAAATAATAATGATTCTTTGTATGTCCTACCCTCTACTGGTGTAAACAACATACAACATTTAATTAGACTAGGGCCAGAAAATAGGGGTGTCAGGTGCTACTGTGGTTAAGTCAAGTAAAAGTCATATTTAATTGTACAAGAAGCATCACCTTTGTCTTCCTCCTTGTTTCTTTTTTCTCATCACTTTGCACACCTCACGCCTGTCTCCATTCTCTCCTTCCTCCATTTACTCTGCCTCCTCCTCTTTAGTCCCCATCTCTCTTTCTGTTTGTCATTTTTCATATGTTCCCTGCATCCCTTGTGTCTGTCCCTTGTGTCCTTGTTTTGAGGCCAGGAAATTAAAATTATTCATTTTTCACCATTTTCTGTTTTGACTGTCCTCTGTGTAGCTCCAATAGCTTCATATTTTACTTTCCATCCACCTTCTGCCTCTTTTTGATACCTTTTTTTTTTCCAGTCTGCCCTTTTACACTTTCTCACTTTTATTCTCTTCCTTTTTATAGTCCAACCGAGCCGACCTCTCTGTTGAGCTAGCTGACCTTTCAAATGATGAAAAATGAGTCAAGTATAAAATGACTGCCAATAATACAGAAACCAGACTCATTGTCGTCACTGCTTTGATTACATTCACACTTGAATCCTGTTTTAATGTCTGTCTTTTCTTTCTCCGCTCACCTTTCATTGTTACATACTTTTTTTTGTGACTGAGCTTGTCCTCCAGTCGTTCTCATGATTTAGAATATGACGAGCTATCTAACTCTCCATCGCTTTCATGGACAATGGCGTGCAAATGGTGTCAGTTCATATTTTTTTATTTAAATATCCTGTTAAGCTTTTAATAGTAATGACACATTAATAAATAATGTAAATCAAATGAATGCAAAATAACCTTAAAAAAAACACTGTGTGTTTTCATCATGTGCATGTAGATATGGTGGTGTGTGATATCGTACTAAAAATCCTATTCGGTACTCATACATCAGTAATATACCTATATTGTTTCCATGCATATGCTGCATACCACCTCCTCTTTCTCTGAAATCATGGCCCCTCCTTGTTCTGATGTGTTCTGCCGTCCGCGCAGGATTGTGTGTTTGTTTTTAGCTCAAGCTTAGACTGAACTACACCTCGGATTACAATTCCTGAACATCCCTCAATAAATCTCTCCACTCTTTAAAACAAAGATGTGCATTCACATTGTCATGGTAATACTTACAACAACTAACCTGTAAAAGAAACCAATTAGGTAGCTATTATGCCTAAACTTTTTTATTTAATGTAAGGTTTGTCTTAAAAAAGTTATTGTTGTAGCTTGAATTTTTTTCTTTTTAGCCCTTCATTAAAAGTATATCTTTTTTGTTTGGATTGAAGTAAGTTAGGTAAGGTCATCTGAATCGAAGCAAAAAATTTGACCCTAACCCCTGTTTTCCACTGGACTGTATTCTGCATCACGGGATCGCTATCACTCTACCCTATGGTCCTATTTCCATTTTGCCATGGTACCATGCCATGGTGATCCCAGCAGTAACTTTGCTCTCCACCTTGCTAAAAGTACGCACAGGGTGTATTTTTGACTGAATCTGTGCTAAGCAGCACGTAAGACGAAATAAAGCATTAAGTTGTGGGTAATAGTCCCCCTGTTAGTTCTTTAATTGGATGCACACAGCACCATTTTATTCTCCTAGTACCTCTCCTTTGCTGTATTGCAAGCAGCAGGCAAGAGTTTTTCTTCTTCCAGGCACTGTATGTCCAACATGCAAACTAAATAATTACAACAAAAATGGCAAACATATGAGTTATTAACTTTTCTTTGTTTATTGTTAATTTAAGAACATTTCCTCCTTATCCATGGTGAAAAGTCCAAATAATCCAAGAACAATACAGAAATGTAGAAATTGGCAAAAAGTCAGACACACAGAACTCTCTGCTTCTATTGCTCTCTGACAGACTAATTATGTGTCTCAGTCACGATGCCACACAGCCGCGCCCGGTGGAAAAAGTGTTATCTTGTGATCTGCGATTTGGACAAAGCATTTTCAAATTTAAAAACTGCACTGCAAAGTGTTGGTAGTAAATGGGCACAGATGTTATAAATGTTATGTGATTGAACTGTGGCATTTACCACATTTTATTCAATAAATGCTAAAAATAGTATAGCACTTGAGGTTGGCAATTCATGACCCTACTCCTCCCAGACATACAGTATATCATAAGACCATGCTTTGCTGTGGCGACCCTGACTAAGGCATGAGCTTAGAGAAGAAAAAAAACCTAAATGGCACAAAAATATTTTATAATAAATGTAAGTAATTTAATTGGGGTAATGATTCACACTAACTACACTGTACACTATACTGATGCCCTGCTGTGAGAATAGCCAACTATGTCAAGCCTACTACGTCCTACTACGTGAGGTAGTGGCATACTAACCCACAGCTCTGCTCCTGATAACAAACTGATAACATTTTATGTGGTGATTCTCGATCCACAGAATCTGCATTAAACAGCAAGTTGTTTTTGACTTCACCAAGAAATAGTTTGAACTTCCAGTCACAACAATATGAATGTTATTTTTTCTTTTTCTTTCTTTCCTTTTTCTTTTATCACAAAATGCTTGTGTCTATACTGCTTTACTTCATTATGTACTAAAATATACACACATTTGTTTTAATTTCAGCTCTTCTAGTTTGTATTATTGGCTCTTATAGAATCTTCCTCCCCAAATCATTTAACCATCACCTCTCAATTAAGTCTCAAATAGCTGTTGGCTGGGAAGGAGTTTTAATAAGAGCATCAACATGATCAACAATGAACACAATTATATTTTACAGTCACATAGTTTTCTGTGTTTCAGATTTTCACATCTGGGGTTGGTTAGTGTTTCGGAAATGTATTTTTAATGCGTTACTTTGTGTTTTTCAGGTTGTCAGGATTCATGCTGCCCTCACCAATAGTAAGCAGTGGATCTATATTGGCCTTGTGGTTTACCACAGACTTTGCTGTCAGTGCACAGGGCTTCAAAGCCGTATATGAAGGTAAGACCATGTGTGAGTGAGCATGAGTGTGCACGGTGATGCATGAACACTAGTCATGATACACAGATAATTTCTAAGGCAATACTGATGACAAATGTGACCTGCAAAATGACTAAATCTTGTGTGGAGAACGCTTAGCTTTAAGGGACACAGCAGAGCTTGCCCTGACCTTTTTGGCTCTCTAGGTGAGTTTTTATGTCTCCTCCCCCTTAAGTTGAATCTCATTATCTAAATTATCATTTTTATTTTATGGCATTTTAAGGGAAATGACCCTTTTAATGACATTGATGGAAAGCTAGTAAGTATGACATCCCAAAATACAGCATGTAGGACTACAGCCAAATTGGCAGACATAACATTCATGTCTTGTTTTTAATGTGCTTTAAAGATTTTAAACAAAATTCAAAATTTGCAGTAATAATCAACTTGAAATGGGAAAACAAAAATAGTTGTTGCAATAATAATAATAATAATTTAGCCATAATTCTGACAGTCCTGGATTAAACCTGTGCATAATGTGTAGATTAGCTGTTTGCTTTGCAGTAATTTAGTTATTAAGCCTACTGCACATACAGAAGGTTTGATTTATTAAAGAAGTTAAAGCTGCTGTGCCATGAGCATGAATTGTGTACTATCCATGTTTCATGCATATCAGAGACACACATCAATCAATCACTTACAACCTTTTAAAATCATAATGTCTTAATAGCATATGGTATTTATTGTTCAAGATTAAACAGTAATAGTATAGTATAGTATAGGATAGTTGTTGGGAGCTTCTCTGTGTGCTTTAATAAGAAAGCTACTTAGTTTTTTAGGAGCTGATACATACTACAGATTTCACCCAGATTCCAAGTCAAATATATGGCTTTGTTTTGGATATTTTAAGAATAACTGTTCAAATGATGTCTTGATGTTTTGTGTGGATGAATCTTGGCTCGCAGCGCAGGGCTATTGTATTTTTTGTGCCTCCATCACTTGAGACTACTATAATTTATACACTACATATATATGCATACACTGTATGTAGTTTCATGTATGTAAATGTCGTGTCTGCTGGTTTCGACATTGAAGGGTGCATGTTCACATTAGTTCTTGATGCGTTTACTTCCTGGTCGCATGCTGTTTTTACTGTGTGCGTTATGAACGAGGTATATGAGACTGTTTTATGTCTGCATGCCTGTTGGGATGTGACACAAATGCTTAGCCTGACCTTTTGAAGATATACACACATACACAGAGTTCCATTACGCTTGTATAACAGTTCATCTATGAATCATCTAAATATCAAAGACAAACTCAAGAGACCAGAAATACACATTTACTCCCCAGTGTGTGTGTGGATGTGTGTCTGTTTAACATTTATCTTTCCCTGTGTATATTGTACTGCATATCATTGTGTGTGTGTGTGTGTGTGTGTGTGTGTGTGTGTGTGTTTTAAAAGACCTGACAGCCATTAACTTTCTCCAGGAAGTACTTTGTCTTTATTTTTTTCCATTGTTCCATTACACATCTGTGGGGACCCTTAAGTGTGTTTGTCGCCTCCGGAGTAATCGTGTTTTTGTGTGTGTGTGTGTGTGTGTGTGTGTGTGTGTAACCTGGTGGTTACGCACACTTACACACATTGCTAATGTATTTTGTTTTTCCAATGTTGCTTTGTTTTGCATTGATGTAC
>OMLM01016071.1:39309-64372 GCA_900302695.1 Helostoma temminkii | reverse complement strand
TAATCTCAGAAAGATCATCAGTCCTCACAGGGATGTACAGCTGCGTGTCATCTGCATAGCAGTGGAAATTAATTCGGCCTATGGGTGAAATATAAAGAGAAAAAAGAAGAGGGCCAAGTACTGAGCCCTGTGGTACTCCGTATTTCACATCGACAGGTGCTGAAGTGGAATTTTGATATGAGACAAACTGAGTTCTTTCAGATAAATAGGACTTTAGACAAGCAAGAGCCAGACCAGACACACCAAATTTGTTCTCAAGTCGATCAAGAAGTATACTATGGTCTACAGTATCAAAGGCTGCACTGAGATCCAGTAGAAGAAGAACAGATGTGGAATTGGAGTCCATATTTAACAAGAGATCGTTTACCACTATGGTAAGTGCAGTTTCAGTGGAGTGACAGCACTTGAATCCAGACTGGACAGGTTCAAAAAGATTACTGTTAGATAAATGAGTTGTGAGCTGTTTAGCTACTACACTTTCCAGTAATTTGGAAAAGAACGGGAGATTAGAGACTGGCCGATAATTATTTAGTGACTCTTGATCAAGGTGTGGTTTCTTCAATAACGGTTTAACCACAGCAGCTTTAAAGCTTGTGGGGACGATGCCGGTTGAAAGTGATAAGTTGACTCAGACTTTGATTCAGACTTTGAAGTTCGCCACTTACGTTCCAGTCTCCTGCAGGTCTGTTTCAGAGCACGGGTTTCTGCAGTGAACCAGGGTGAGGAGCGCCTTAACCTTTTAGTTTTGGTGATAAGAGGTGCAGCTGAATCTAGGAGACTGGATATGACTGTATTCAAGTCACTGGTATAATTGTTAAACGAGTCTGATGATACAGTCAATGAAGCCCGAGCTGTCGGGAGTTGTTCTCTGAGAAAACCTAAAGATGATGGACCAATGTGTTGAGTGGTAAAGACGTTTGTACTTATACTCTGCAGACAAGTTAATGATGCTTCGAGATTCAAGCTGCTTAGAGATGGTCTAACAACCTTTACCTTTAACATGTTTGTTTATAATTTTCTTTCTAATCTCCTGAGACAACTCATGCCGCCATGATACCGAACAGCACAGTGACTACCTTTCACCCTCTAAATAGGCAGACTGACTGATTACAAGTTTGAAGACGCCTGTGATGCTAATTACAGGACACACTTTAGTTTAACATGTCTCTATGGTCGAACTGTTTTCAATATTTTCTAGGGGCACCATCATTTTTGTCCAGGCCTGTTTTATTAGTTTGTTTTTTAAAATGATTCTGTTGAGACACAATTAAAAAGCAATGTCTTGCATCCTCTGGTGCTTTACTGTCACAGATGATTGATTCAATTCTTGCACATATTTAAAAAATACTAAATATAAATAATATAGATACATTTTTTAACACCATATGTGCAGAAAGCGTTTGCTATGTTTTTTCAAGTCTTCCTCTAAAAACGTGACTAAAGCTCAACTCTGAACACCATGAAAATAAAACAACCCAGATGATGGACTCCTCCTTTCTTTCCTTTAGATTTAGAGAGATGGTGAAAGTGACAGTGGAAATCTTTGACAGTGTCTTTGATAATTACAACCTCACGTCTCTGTTGAAATACAAAAACGCCACACAGCTGTTTTTACACCTTCTAACAAGTGAACCTGAGGAGTCTCCTTTATTTCAGACAATATTCCTTATTCTCACATGTCAAAGTCTTATTCCATGGCTGTGTTGTCAGGATGCTGCTACTGCAGACGTGCAGCTCCTCCAAATGTGGACACTCTCCAGCTTGTAATTTCCAGTGTTGTCCACAGCAGGGAGCACCAGTCCTTCAGTGTTCAGGTCGGTGCTGTATCACAATCTAAAGTGTGACGTTTCCAAACTCTGTTTCAAATGATCCCTAAAGTATTTTACCGTGGCGACAAGTGTGATCGATGCAGTGGATTTGGATAAACTGTTGTGGTTTCACTCATTCATTTAAAATAATGTGATCTGCACCAGTTTAGGTGAAAGGTTTTCTTCAGCACATGGAGCTGAAACATGTCTGAATAAGCCTTCGTGCAGAGCTCCTCTGACAACAGTCCTGTCTGTCTCTTCCTGCTAAAGTTTGGCACTTTCCCCCTCAATGAAATTTACCACAGTTATGTGCATGACAAGGCATGACTTGACACGACTCTTCTGCTCGTGGCTTAAGCTCAACACAACAAGAGCTCATCAGATTTGAACTAATTTAAAGCACTTTTGTTGTGGTTTAGTGATTATCGTGCCATCTGCACTGCTGCTGTGTGCAGCCTGTTGAAAAACTGACCACTTTTCACTCAGGGTGTGACGATGCGTGTGATGTGTGTGTTACTCTGTGCTGAAGGGAGCTGCAGATGCTGCTGCCATGTATGTGAACAGCAGACATGCCCTGCGGCTGCAAAAATGAGCCAACAGGATGATGACTGGATGTGAAGTTCTGAGAGTCCGCTCAGATACAAGATTCAACATCTTCCAAAAATGTTATTTCACAACATATTAGACATTAACTCTTAAATCGTATGTTATTCCGCTAAAATCTTTTTTACTGGTTATTTCACTGTGAATGATGTGCATTCAGTTTGACTTTAAAAAGTCTCATCTGCTCCTCTGGGCTCATGTTAAATCTGACTTTATAATCTAGTTTCATAAGTATAATGTGGAAATAACATGTTCTTGAAAAAAACTAAGAAATAGCAGCTAAAAGAGTGTGAACACACTAAGACAGAAAACTATTGTAAACTAATGAGTTTTAAAAGTCTTTTTGTGCATTTTGTGAAGAGGCTTTTATTCTGGTGTGTAACGTCTCTGATGTGTATCAGAACCAATATTAAACCTTGATCAAACCTTTATTACTGCTTCAGTTTCACAGTATATGTGCACATCTTGTAACACTAACAGTGTGTGGTTACTAGTTCTGCTTCATTCATGCTGTGACACGCCGCCCTCACATTTCTATCAGCCCATCTTTGATGTGTGACAGATCTAAAACAACAGCAGGACCAGAGCTCGGGTAATAACAGGTTTTTAAAAAGAAACTTTACACCACAGGAAGAGATCACAAGTATAGACACACCTCCATCCACCACTCTGCTCTGCAGCCTGTCCTCTTCTGGTGATCTTTTCTCTGTCTTTCTGCTCTCTCAGACCATATATGGTAGGAAACTGAACTGAAAGCTCATTGGTGGATGGTGGACCAAGTGCAGGTAGACATATTGTTAGGGACGTGATCTTGGTCTCTGTTTATGTGTTGCTATCAATTAAATCTTCAAATTGCTTTGCACAGAAAACATCATATCTTAATTGACACACTGAAAGAAAACCTCTGACCCAAACTGAATGATGTAGTAAATGCTTGCATGTGATTGGACGCGCTGACTTGTCGAAACAGAAATATAAAGATATTTCACCTAAGCAGTCTGGTTTGTCTTCTTTACATTGTTTGCCTACCAGTTTAGTGTCGTATTGCCACCTGGGGCACATCGGCAGGGCCACTCCCTGCTGCAGCCTCACACACCTAAAACTGTTAGTGTCAGATGTGATTGTCCTGCAAGTTTCAATGTGAAACTGTTAAGAGACACTTAAGAGCAAAAGGAAAATGCTTTCTGTTTGTTAACGTGTTAAATGATCCATGGTCATTTTGGAAATAATAATCAGGCAATGTTAATAGAATAATCATTTATAAGCTGTGAGCAGGTATTCATAAGAAAATGACTGTAACTAAAGGCTGAACATAAACGATGCTGATCACTGTTCTGTTGTTTTACCTAATCGTTTGCAGGTGTAGTTCTGAATTAGACCAGTGCTAAAATATATTTCATGACATTATTAGTCTATGTGATTAATAAAGTCAGCTTTAATTGGCCTGATTACAGCAGTGAGTCCATCCTGCACAAGTCCGAACTCACACTGTGTGTTGCCTTCAGTGCTCAGACACAATCATCATCTAACAAGATGATGCCTCACACAAAGTGAACAGATGATTATTAAAGATATGTACAGTGGAGACTTTATTAAAACACTGACGTGTCGCTCGCTGCTCTCCCTCTTGTGCCTTTTGATTTAGTCTTAATCCCAGGATTTTACGCGGAACTCCTGGACGCGTGGTGGTAATGGGGGCGGGGTGTTAACATACCTGCGGAAACGAAATCTGGGCGGGTCAAAGGTGCAGAGCGTCCATCCTCCAGAGCCACGCCTGAGCAGCTGGACCACATGACAGAGCCGAGTCTGTCGGCGGAAGACAAGAGGAGGAGAAGACGCATTTTGCCGAGCAGCTACTTGTTCCGTGGAGAAGGTGTCGTCGAGCAAGAGCGAGCTGCTGCGAAACGGACGCAGAGAGAGGAACCGAGCTCACCTACAGTGCCTGCAGCTGAAAACCAGGTGAGCGCTCCTTGTTTCTCTGCAGGTAGAAGCTGAACCGAAGTAAAAACTGGAGAGTTCAGCGCAGAGAAAGTTTTAGTTTAGAAATACGGCTTTAAATGAAAATGAAGAAATCAAGAACTGTGGCGCACCTGGCCAGGTGTTCTCATCAGAGCAACTTCAACCCTGCGCATGTTCAGTTACCATCCTCCACTTACTATTTACATTGTATATTCCGCTTTATATACGTGGATTAACGATTTAAGTGATAATGTACTGTGACTGTGCTGAGTGAGAGGAGTCATGTTCTTCCTCGCTGCAGCTTAGATCTGTGGTATTTACTCAGTGTACAGTGTGTGTGTTGTCCGGGCCTTGTTTGTCTGGTGGTTTGTGCGGGATGAGCATTTTCTTCCTGATAACAAACTGCACACACCCTGCTGCTGCTGGAGTGTGTCTGCCCTCAGGACACAAACATTACATGCATTCACTAAAGAGTATTTGGCTGTAGATTTCATAGAGAGGTGCATCTGTCATTAGCTCTCAACTTGTTTAAAACAGATTTTTACACAGCTTCTACAAAAACAGTTACATTGAATGTGGCTCAGCTTACAAATGAGCAGCACTGCTGACACACCTGGAGACAGAAATACAGGCGTCCTCCTGCTGAAGTCCTCACTTTTTACACATAAAGTGAAGCAGAAACAGGATTTTAATGCTAAACTGGTGATGATCTTCTGCTACCTCTCTACGTGCCACACCCAGACCTGAACGTTTAAGAAATCAGATTCACTGCTGTCATACGCTGACTAATCCCCGATGTCAGTCCCTCACCCCACCTGCCTCGTACCATCAGCCAGGCTGCAGATGGCAGGTCTGGTGCTGCCTGTGTCAGCCGAGAGCCGTAGAAGCCCAGATAAAGCTGGGATTGACCGGCAGCCAAGAACAGGAGAGAGCAGGAGAGTGGAGATGCTGTTGATAATGTGCACAATGAGGCTGAAGAACACAAGAGATGTGGATTAAGCAGGTACACGCAGACAATCTACATCTGCAGTGATAACTAAATCCAGAAGCCGTGAGGGTAACGAGGTGAGCGGATCTGGAGTGATTAAACTGGTCTTTACGTGCCCGGGTGGAAAACCCCTCCTGTTTTATTCAGCAGCAGCAGCAGTTTGAAGGCTTGTGAACTAACTGCTTCACTATTTAGTTTAGTTTTTTCTTTTCCACAGTGTCATAATGTGCAGAGGCTTAGTTTGTGCAATTTCCTGAGGAAGTTGATACCATTAGCAGTGGTACATACTGTACATATGAATGTCAGTGCACAGTCCTTTTGTTACTGACGATGCGTTCAGGCTCCTACTGTAAACACATGATGCTCTTCATCCTCTGTGACCTCTGAGAATGCAGCTACATGATGAAGAAATGTCAGTGTGTTCCTCTTCTCCACCAGCTGATCGTCTGAGCACTTAATGAACTTAGGAGAGACACAGATGACACCTTGTGTACTGATCCCTTTATCCCTCACTGTGTAAACACACACACACACTCTTTATCTCTCTCCACGTAAACACACACACGCTCAGCTGTTTCTTCATCGCCCATCCTCTACCTCAGATTTGGCAGCTGCTCTGACCTGAACTTCTTCTGTACAGACATTTGTATTTCAGACCTTCAGACAAAATCTTTTTGACTTTGCACATGTAGGGATGTAGATGTGCATGGGAAGTTAAAGCACCAAATATCATCATCATTTTTTTACCATCTACATAAAAACCAAACTTCTGTTTCCTGTTTTCTATTTTGTCATGCAACACTTATCATTAAACTACACTCTTGTACAGTTCTGTCTTTGCAGATGTGTGTTGATGTTCCCAGTCCTCTGTCGTTCACATACCTTGATTTTAACGACCTACTGTATTTCCGGACATTCAGGTTCTTTCTGTTTCCTTAATCCAGTTGTTTCTAATGTTAACGAGATAAGAAAGCATGGAGAAAGCTATTTCTATTTCTTTAATTGTGTAACACTAGATAAATGTAACTTTGCAGCGCTCTGATGAAAACGGTTCAACTTAACCTGAGGAGGAAAAAAATGCTTCGTTGAGCGACTTCACTCAGCTTGTTTCATTAGTTCAACCTGGAATCTGTGGGCAAACGTTCGTAGCTAAGCTGCTTTAGGCTCAACACAAACGGGTAAAGAGAAACTTTGTGCTTTAATGCTCTGCTCAGTGGAACAAACACCATCTTCAATTGTTTCTTTTTACTTCAAATGAAGTTTCTCCGTCTTTTCGTGACTTTGTTTTGTTTTTGGTGAAACATAGACTTGCTATGATGCATGTCACTTAATGAAAGCAGAGGACAGATGAGGGATTTTTATCTTACTCAAGGTATTTTAAAGTTTTTCTTCAGGGTGTGGCTGGGGAGTAATGACATTTCTCTGTCTGCCCAGACTTGCACCCTACATTCCTCTCTGCTCCTCTGCCTGCAAAGTATCTGACCTTTATCAGAGTGAACTGTAACTTTAAACAGCCTTAGGCTGTAAACACACAGACCCACTGTCTTTATCCCAAAGCGTCATTTGCAACGGCTGCATATGTATTACTGCTGGTGGCTCTGCTAAGAGAGCGGTGGATAGAGAGCAGTGTGAGGAGGAGGAGGGAATCTGTGGAATTATGTGTAATGGTTTTGCTAGGAAGGAATGTGGGTCGGGAATGAATGAATGAAGGATGGACGGGTACGATGAGCATCAGGACGTGTGATAGAATGTTTATAATACTAAACTGGCACATTTTCTTGTAGTGCACAACTGGGTTTACAGGTCATCAAGAAAGAAATGGTGTTGTCATTTTAATAAACGGAGATCGTGTCTCCAAATCTGCTTCCAGTAAACATGAGTTTCATTCACCTGTCAAAGCTAAAACTCAACACACTGAGTTTTTATCACAGGATGAGTGACATGTTAAAATATTGTTAATTTAAAGCAGCACTAATTAAAACCACAGAGGTGAAGCAACGTTAGTAAAAGATAGTTAGTAAAAGTAAGTTAAAAAATCAGAAACACTGAAAAGTTCAACTCAGATTAATTTCAACCGTGGAAGAACAAACGGGACCAAGTGTTCGCACAAAGAGACGAGTAGAGAGTGATGATACAGATGTCAACTATTTACTTGTTGGATGTCGGCATCTTAAACCCAGAGATCGCCTGGGCAACCTCCTCTCAGTCTGCAGCAAACGGTCCTAAACAGTAATGAAGATGTGGCCTTGATTAAAACCATATCACAATACTGCAAAATAATATAGAATATAAAGGCACAACTGACTTTCATGTCTTTCTGGTGAAATTAGTCTTTAACTCAGTCTGTTTTTTTTTTGTTTTTTTTTAAATGTGTCTCTGTCATCTCTAGTGTTATCTGGTGGTTCCGTAATTTAGATGTTTTTTTAACCTTTTAATCTCTTCACAAGTGGTGAAGAATAAACTAAACTTGTTGGTAAAGCGGTGGAAAGATCAGAACCAGAAATGGACGTGGTACACTCCCCTTCTTCTACTTCAATATAAAGTTTAATTTTTAAGTTAAAGTTCTTGACTTCGGTATGTAGGAATTAAGACTTGTGATTTAGTGACCCATGAGATTCAGACGCTGCTTGCTCAGACCAGACCAGACTGCTCACAGTGTTCTTACTCTGTCCTAAAGCCACCATGACAGACGCAGACAAGTTCCTGTATGGGGACCGTAGCGCAGTCAGCGACCCCCTGGCCCAGGCCGACTGGGCCACGAAGAAGCTGGTGTGGATCCCCTCTGAGAAGCTGGGCTTTGAGGCCGGCTCCGTGAAGGAGGAGCATGGAGATGAGTGTGTGGTGGAGCTGACGGACTCTGGAAAGAAGGTGAAAAAGAAAACTTTCTCTTTTTAGTCAGAATTAAATGGATTTAAGGTTTGTAATTCTTTACCTATAACTCTGAGTGAACTGCGTTGTTCAGGACGCCCGTCTGACTGTGTCTCATCTCTGAATCTCAGGTGAAGGTAAACAAGGATGACATTCAGAAGATGAACCCACCTAAGTTCAGCAAGGTGGAGGACATGGCGGAGCTCACCTGTCTGAACGAGGCCTCTGTGCTGCACAACCTCAAGGAGAGATACTACTCTGGACTCATCTATGTGAGTTTGGGAGGACACACATGTTTACGCCATGAATGTGTACCTACGCAGACCGTCACGTTGCACGTCTCTCCGCAGCATCTAGACGTCAGTATCAGTAACTTTCCTCCATCTTACACAGACGTACTCGGGTCTCTTCTGTGTGGTGGTCAACCCGTACAAGTACCTGCCGATCTACACCGAAGACATAGTGAACATGTACAAGGGCAAGAAGAGACACGAGATGCCCCCTCACATCTACGCCATCACAGACACGGCTTACAGGAGCATGATGCAGGGTACTGTGGCCGTGTTTTAGTCAGCTTCCTGTCACATTCTCTGATAATTACTGAGGTTCACTTTCATCGCCCTTTTCTTTTATGTTAACGTTTGTTGATCTTTTTTCTCTTTTTCTAACAGATCGTGAGGACCAGTCAATCCTGTGCACGTAGGTCACACTTTTCCGTTGGACGTTTCCCAATACAAACAGTTATTTCTTCACCGATTCACATTTAGTTTTTGTTTTTTCTCAAAACATTGTTGTCATTGTGCAACCGAGCTATATTTTTGTTGGCAAAACAATCCGCCGTCACCTGAACACATTTCTGGAGCATTTGGTCATTGTTTATCAGTAGAGTATGTCCAGTTGTCACTGAATCGATTGTAACTGTTTAAATTACCTTTGTTCTCTGAGCACTTGCAGATCTTCTCATTGACGTTGGCTGAAAATCAGGTTCAAAGTTCATTATTGCACGGTGTGTTTTTCTACAGTGGGGAGTCAGGAGCAGGAAAAACAGAAAACACGAAGAAAGTCATTCAGTATCTTGCACACGTTGCCTCATCTTTCAAATCCAAGAAAGACCAGGTCAGTAAAGGCCGACTGCTGTTCTTGTTTTTTATTCACCCACAGATGCATCTTTCCCTGCCTCCCTGATTAGCTTATCACGTTAGTCTGCCTCTTCATTATTGTGTGGCAACCACTGCACATTCCTCTTTCAGGCCTTGACGTGCCTGTCTCACCTCACTCCAGTGACTCTAAGTGAAGCAGGACGTGTCTGTCTGTGTGCGTGTGTGCGTGTGTGTGCACGTGCGTGTGTGCGTTGTTTCATAAGACCTTAAGAAAAGTTTTGTAAATGATTTCTTCACGACTCCTCAGGTGACGCCACGTTTCCTCTGCAGTTACATAATTTGTGTGTTGATGCTGGTAGAAATGTTTTGACCTCTCTCTTTCTTCGCCTCTTCTCCAGGGCACTGCAGTGTTGTCACATGTGAGTTTTATCTCTGTGGTGTCTGTTTAAACACACACACACACACTCTAACACCAAACATTTTGTCTGTCTGGGTATTGAAATAAAAACATTAACATTGCTTAAATGTTGTCTGTTGCTTTGAGGGAAATATGTTGACATTTATGGATAAATGTCTGTTTGCTGAGAGTTGTAATAAATACAGTGTGAAGCGGTTTATTTACAGTGTGAATACTATGTTTTGTTTATTTGTACCATTCACACTGTACCATGCTAGCTGTCTCTAGCCTTTCTGCTAATCACACTAGCTAAATTAGCTGCTAGCTTCACATCTAGTGTGCAGATGTGAGAATCTGCTCATTCGATCTCAGCAAGAAAGCAAATGGGCAATGTCCCAAAATGACAACTGTTTAAAGAAGATTTTAAAAACTAATAATATAATAAGATTATAATCATGAAATCATAGATGCGATCTAGAAAAGGTGTTTTCCATGGTGAGGGGTTTAGATCATGAAGCTCAGTGATTATTTTTCCTTTTCTTTGAAATTTCACTTGGTGTTCGTGCCTAGTGTAAAGCTGTATTAGGTGAAGGAGTCCTGGGCTGCTCCACGCAGAGGATATTTTTTATTCTCAGTCATTGTGTAGTAGTAGTGTGTAACCGGTTTGTTTTGCAGAACACTTGTGTTTCCATGAGAGGGGTCGCTCTAACCTGCTACTTGTGTTTTCTTGTTTGTGCCTGCATGGACAGGGATGGTTTATGTAGGATGATTGTTGCTTGAGTGGGCATGCTGTGGGAATGTGTAGGATTCAGTTTTTGCTTGTTGTGCAGTTGATTGAGCAATGATAACGTCCCCTCACGAAATAATTCTTGAATGCACAACCTGAATTTTGAGTTAATGCTCATGTTTGTTTACCAGTGACGGATGTGCAGAACAACAAGAACATACGTGATTGAAAGTTGTATTTGCTCGACTAATGTCCAGCCACATGTCATGATATTGACTTATTGGCGTCTATAGTTGTTACTGATGTGGTTTTGTCTCTGTCAGGGGGAACTGGAGAAACAGCTGCTGCAAGCTAACCCCATCCTGGAGGCCTTTGGCAATGCAAAGACTGTCAAGAACGACAATTCATCACGATTCGTAAGAACTTCCCTCTACATAAAATACAATTAGTAATAAGAGTCTAATAAGATGCAGTCAAAATAAAAGTGCAACAAACCTCATCACAGCCACACCCCGTCCAGTGCACAGAGAAAAGTACCTAAGATGGAAATCTTTAATGTCTTGATGTACAACTACAAAGATTTACTGAACTGCTACATTTTAAAACTGTAAAACCATAAGTTTTAGTTCTGCACATTAAAACGTTTTTTCTCTTTTTAGGGAAAATTTATCAGGATCAACTTTGATGTCAATGGATACATCGTTGGAGCCAACATTGAAACCTGCATCTTTTTAATAATGCTCTTGATTCTCAGTTTGTTGGGTTGTGGGGGTCTCGCTGAGCAGAACTGAGCTTCACAAAAAACAGCCCATATCAGCTTTCTTCAGGGTTGCTGTGTGTAATACTTTAACTGGTTTCCAACCCACCATGTAAGCATGGTATGAACTGAAAAGTGTTTTTGACACAGTACCTCAGGATTAGTGAAAAGCAGGTGAAGCTTTAGGATCCTCTCAGTTAATTGTGCTTTGTGGTGAATTTTGCCAAAATAATTTGAAATGAATCGCATCACTTTGTGATATCTGTGCACAGACAACCCAGGGTCCCTACTCGATTGCTAATCTGGGCTCACTTCTGAATTACATTGTAAAGATGCTGCAGTTGCTGTTGTTTTTGTCCTTGACTGAAATGTCGTCAGATCTGCTGGAGAAATCTCGAGCCATCAGACAAGCTAAGGAGGAGAGGGCCTTCCATGTCTTCTACTACATGCTGTCAGGAGCAGGGGACAAGCTGCGCTGTGAGATACTCTACTTAATGTTAAACTCATGTTGCATGAAAGAAAAGTTCTAGTAGGAAGTGGTGAATAATTGTGATAACACTGAGAGCTGAACAGTTCAGATACAGACTGTAGGACTGTGGTTTAAATTCATGTGAAATGACAGTGCTGTTATCGAGGTTCCTGTTTAGCACAACTTCTAGCTTTGCAGAAACACTGTTGACCAATTCTGATAAAACTATCTAACAACTTTCTCACTATTTAGCCGAGTTGTGCCTCGAGGACTACAGCAAGTACCGTTTCCTGTCCAATGGAAACGTAACCATTCCTGGCCAGAAGGACAAGGACATTTTCACTGAGACCATGGACGCTTTTCAGATCATGGGCATCCCAGAAGAAGAAACAACTGGTAGCTGTCATCTTATTTTGTAACTAGACTGCAGTGTAGGAAAAATGCAAACATTTGGCAACAACTTGAGTGACATTCCTGTTTTATAATCATTTGAAAGATTTAAGTATCCTGTACTGAATTCATGTCCTCAGCAGCCGACACTGACGTCCTCTGTTTGTTCCTCAGGTCTGCTGAAGGTGGTGTCAGCTGTGCTGCAGCTGGGAAACATGAGCTTCAAAAAGGAGCGTAACACTGACCAGGCCTCTCTGCCTGACAACACCGGTACATGTTTACACTGACACACCCTCGTCGTCATTACTTCCTCTGCACATGCTGCCTTCCTCCATTTACTCGAACCTTCCTCATTCATCTTCACATAATAAACCCATGTTTTTCCCCCCAGCTGCCCAGAAAGTGTGTCACCTGCTGGGCATGAATGTGACCGACTTCACCCGAGCCATCTTGACTCCCAGAATCAAGGTCTGCATAGCAAATCAGTACAAGTTTTCTTTCAGAGTCAGTGTGACACTGTATTGTGTAGTCTGATCCATATTATTTTCTGAGTGAATGTCATGTCTCCATGCTAAGTTTCTGTTTATTCAAGCTAGTGTTTGGTTTTTGTTTCTTAACTCAGAATAAATGAAGATTTTGTCAGTTTCTATGTTATATGGACATTGGAGGATTTGTTCTTCCAGGTTGGCAGGGACTATGTGCAGAAGGCCCAGACCCAGGAGCAGGCAGAATTTGCTGTTGAGGCTCTGGCCAAAGCTTCTTATGAGAGGATGTTCCGCTGGCTGGTGATGAGAATCAATAAAGCCCTGGACAAGACAAAGAGGCAGGGAGCATCCTTCATCGGCATCTTGGACATCGCTGGATTTGAGATATTTGAGGTGAAGTGTTTTTACAGGTTGACAGATTCAGTTGAATCAGTGAGCTGATTATCCATAATCTGTTCTGTCCGCACCATCTGTACTGCACGTCTGTCTGTTCTGAAATGGGGGCACAGTGACAGCACTGCCATTGTTAATATTAATGTTTAAATGATAAAATGTTCATTTAAATATTCAATATGACCGAACCCAAATATTCTTTAATATTTTTTTTTTTTTCTCGCATTGAAAACAAAGCAACAAATCGACATTTAAAAAGCTGAAAGACGAACATTTCTGCTTAAAATGACTTGGTCACAACTGTTCCTGATTCATTTTGTGTCAAACATCTGATTGATTTTCATATTCTCTCCGTAGTTGAACTCATTTGAGCAGCTGTGTATCAACTACACCAACGAGAAGCTGCAGCAGCTCTTCAACCACACCATGTTCATCCTGGAGCAGGAGGAGTACCAGAGGGAGGGCATCGAGTGGAGCTTCATCGACTTCGGCCTCGACCTGCAACCCTGCATCGACCTCATTGAGAGGCCTGTAAGCTGTCTCCCATTATCGTACATTTACAGTTTCTGACCTGAGGTATAGCTTCACTGAGGATTTCAGGGTTTAGTGTAACTGCAGTCTGTTTTTTTTTCTACCCTCCATACCAGACTGGTCCACCAGGCATCTTGGCTCTTCTGGATGAAGAGTGTTTGTTCCCCAAAGCCACAGACAAGAGCTTTGTGGAGAAGGTGGTTCAGGAGCAGGGAACGCACCCCAAGTTCCAGAAACCCAAGAAACTGAAGGACGATGCTGATTTCTGTGTCATGCACTACGCTGGAAAGGTCACTGTAGCAATTTTTTGTGTTTACAAAATATTTGTATTTTAACATACAGTATTGAACCGTCACATTGACAGTTAGACACACATCTCAGATGTTGGTAGAACGCCTTGGCAACGCGTCAGTACTTCATTGTAAATGTAGCTCTCCTCTGGTGCAGGTGGATTACAAAGCAGACGAGTGGCTGATGAAAAACATGGACCCTCTGAATGAGTGTGTCGCCTCTTTGCTCAACCAGTCTACAGACAAGTTTACAGCTGAACTGTGGAGAGACAGTAAGTGGTTTCTTTGCAAAAGGAAGTGTTTCCTGTCAAAAAAATACAGTAAATACAGGGTTTTCACTGGTAGCTGATTGAGGGCCATGGTGAGGACCACAGGATGTATTTCCCACAACTGTTGTGCTGATAGGAATAAAAAAAAAAAAAAAATCATCATTCAAATATTTTCGCATGACTTTTTTTTATGCAGAATTGCATAGCTCTTGACCAGTAATTGAAAGATCATGTAACGGCATAAAACGCACTTTCCACCTTCTCACAGTGGATCGTATTGTCGGCCTGGATAAAGTGGCAGGAATGACGGAGAGCTCGCATGGTGCGTTCAAAGCACGGAAGGGCATGTTCCGCACTGTGGGCCAGCTGTACAAGGAGCAGCTGGGTAACCTCATGGCCACGCTCAGGAACACTAACCCTAACTTTGTGCGCTGCATCATCCCGAACCACGAGAAGAAGGTACAGTACAAAGGACGACCCTGGTACAGGAGTGTTGGTTTAAACTACATTAACCATAATTAACTACTGAAGTATACTACTGGAGTATAAGAGAGAAAATGAAGTAGAAGTGAGAAATGTATGAGCATGTACAGTAGTGGTGGGAATCTCTGCTCCTTCAGCCATCAAAACAAAAAGACTTCATGTAGAAATCCACCAGAAAAGGTCTTAACACATTTTTATATACTCCTTACCTCAACAAATCACTCTTTGTATTGGTGAAAAGAAACTAAACACATGAACAAGTCTTTGATCAGAGTCTTTGTTTCTTCGTTCAGGCTGGTAAACTGGACGCTCACCTGGTTCTGGACCAACTCAAGTGTAATGGAGTCCTTGAGGGGATTCGTATCTGCAGGCAGGGTTTCCCCAACCGCATCGTCTTCCAGGAGTTCAGACAGAGGTGACAAATGGCAGCACTTTGTATCCACAAACTTTTGCAGTGCTTACGTTCAAAGAACACAGATTTCCTGATCCTTCCTAAACATAATGTCTCACATAAGGCGAACAGTGCAGAGAAAATGGATAAAGACAAAGTTGTAAAGCTGGAAAATGAGGACTGTTATTTTATTATTAATCTAAAGCAGGCGTCTTCATGAATCCACATTTAAAACTACTCAACTAATATAAGGGTCTGTCTGCCAGGTATGAAATCCTCACTCCCAACGCTATTCCGAAGGGCTTTATGGACGGCAAACAAGCGTGTGTGCTCATGGTGAGAACAGTAAATCAGCTTTAGAAGTAACTCGCCTGTCCAGTGTCAGGACTTTTTACTAAGTCAGTTCTGTGTTGTTCATGTCAGATCAAAGCTCTGGAGCTGGATCCCAATCTGTACCGCATTGGTCAAAGTAAAGTGTTCTTCAGAGCCGGGGTCCTGGCCCACCTGGAGGAGGAGAGAGACATGAAGATCACTGATGTGATCATCAACTTCCAGGCCTTGTGCAGAGGATATGTGGCCCGCAAGTATGAAAGCTCTACTGACCATATCCATAATGCTGAAAGCTTATTGTTCAATGTCTGCACACGTTGTAAACCCAAACATTTTGTTTGTTAATTACACTCCAGAGCTTTTGCCAAGCGGCAGCAGCAGCTGACGGCCATGAAAGTGATCCAGAGGAACTGTGCAGCTTATCTCAAACTCAGAAACTGGCACTGGTGGAGGCTTTTCACCAAGGTAAGAGATTAACAAGGCAATTAAATGTGCTTTTCACTAAAGGTTTGCACAACCCAGTAACAAAGGAGACACTAGATCTCTCTGTGCTAGCATCTTGGTCATCAGTATATATCATTAAGAGTGGTTCATTGTTTTGTTGATTTCCCCTGAAAAGATTGTGAAAAAGTTATTTTTTTTTCTTAAATCTATTTTTCTGTCCAAACACCCTCTGTTTTCAGTAGCGCTAAGTGAATTCTTTTGTTCCTGCAGGTGAAGCCTCTGCTGCAGGTGACTCGGCAGGACGAGGAGATTGTTGTCCTAGAAGAGGAGCTGGTGAAGTTAAAGGAGAAGCACCAGCAGGCTGAGGAGCAGCTCAAAGAATACGAGGCCAAGCAACAGCAGGTAACGATCGAATGAGATTAATCTGTGGTCGGTGTTCACTTTCTAAATATTTAGTGTTTACCTGTGGTCAACTCTGGCACATATAGAATGAATTCATAAAAATATGAACTGTTCTTATTACCTCCTCTAGCTGAATACTGAGAAGTTAGCTCTTCAGGAGCAGCTCCATGCAGAGACGGAGCTGTGTGCAGAGGCTGAGGAGGAGAGGGCCCGTTTGGCGACCAAGAAGCAGGAGCTGGAGGAGATCCTGCATGATCTGGAGTCTCGCCTGGAGGAGGAGGAGGAGAGGGTTGCCCAGATGCATTCCGAGAGGAAGAAGATGCAGCAGAACATCACGGTCAGTAAAGTCCTGTGTCACATTTAATGGCATAGTTAAAGGTACATTCAACAAAGAGTGCAATGCAAATGATTTTGTTCATCCAGGATTTGGAGCAGCAGCTGGATGAAGAGGAAGCAGCCAGACAGAAGCTTCAGATGGAGAAGGTCACCATGGACGTCAAGCTGAAGAAACTAGAGGAGGACGTCATGGTGCTGGACGACCAGAACAGCAAGCTCAACAAGGTCTGCTACAACATGTCAATTATGGTCTTCATTCACAATCCTAACAATATTCCAGTGTGTGGGGTAAATAAAACAATATGTTTACAACTGGCACAATAAGCAGTTTTTTTCCTCTTTTAAAATTTAGGAGAAGAAAATGCTGGAGGATAGGATCTCGGAGTTCACTACCAACTTGGCTGAGGAAGAAGAAAAGTCTAAAAGTTTGCAAAAACTTAAGAATAAACATGAAACTATGATCACAGATTTGGAGGGCAAGTATCTATTGTTGACATTATCATTAACCTTTGTTAATGTTTACATTTCTTTCCTGCTCTTTATAAGCTCTTATCCTTGTTTAATCGTAGCCATACAATCATTGTCTGGATTTCTGTGTCTTATCACTAACAGATCGTCTAAGGAAAGAGGAGAAAGCGCGGCAGGAATTGGAGAAGAATCGACGTAAACTGGAAGGAGACAGCACTGAGCTCCATGACCAGATTGCAGACCTGCAGGCACAGATCGCTGAACTCAAAGCTCAGCTAGCCAGGAAGGAGGAGGAACTCCTTGCAGCGCTGTCCAGGTTATATTCAGTGTTACAGCTTAAAGCCAGTATTTCAGTAGAAAAGACTCTGTTGCATTTGCAGATTACAAAGGTTGAGTTTAAAAGCACTACAATGCCTTTGAATATAACCTGTTTGGCTACATGTTCCCTTAGAACTCTAAAAGTTGATGCCATTCCTTCTCCTCTTCACCTCCAGGATTGAGGAAGAGGCTGCAGCCAAGAATGCGGCCCAGAAGAAGATCAGGGAGCTGGAGGCCCATATATCTGAGCTGCAGGAGGATCTGGACCTGGAGAAGCAGGCACGTACCAAGGCTGAGAAAGTGCGAAGAGACCAGATGGAGGAGCTGGAGGCCCTCAAGACTGAGCTGGAAGACAGTATGGGCTCCACTGCAGCACAGCAGGAGCTGAGGTGAGAAGCAGAGTCATGGAGAAGTTCTGAATCCCAATATAATTTATGCTTTTTTGCTTAGACCTCAACACATAACAATGTAAAAATCTGGACATACTGCATATTGTTGGATAACTCATGTTCACATGAGCGTAACATGGAGGTCCTACACTGAAATGACTTGTAGTCACTCTGGAGACCCCGTTAAAATTTAATGCTCATGTAAACAACTGCTCAGTAAGATTTTCCGCTCATGTCTCACTATTCTCATTCACATTCAGGACAAAACGTGAAACAGAAGTTGTGCATTTGAAGAAGACACTGGAGGACGAGGCCAAGGCCCACGAGCAGCAGCTGGCTGACATGAGACAAAAACACAATCAGGCATTTGAAGAGCTCAACGAACAGCTGGAACAGGCCAAGAAGGTAATGGATTGGATGGTCAGAAGAGAAAGATGCCAATGTTTTACAAACCTCTGAATACCATGAGTAACTGTTTTTCTTTTCTTCTTTTTTTCTTTGTCTTCTGCAGAACAAGGTGTCGGTGGAGAAAGCCAAGCAGGCGCTGGAGAGTGAATTGAAAGACCTGCAGATGGAGCTGAAGACTCTGACACAAGGCAAAGGAGAATCTGAACAGCGTCGCAAGAAGGCCGAAGCCCAGCTCCAAGAACTGCAGCTCAAACACGGAGAAAGTGAACGACAGAAGCATGACCTGGGTGACAAGATGACCAAGATGCAGGTCTGAAAAGCAGTTTACACAATGATTGCTTATAAAGATTTGAAAGACATTGACATTGTCTTATACAAAGACACAAAGACATTGTTTCTGTGTGGGTGATTCTGCTTTGCTGTTGAGGATTCACAGCTTTTTTTTTTCTGGTGTCCAGTTGGAGTTAGACAATGTGAACAGGCTCCTGAGTGAAGCAGACGGCAAGAACATCAAAAGCAGCAAGGATCTTTCTTCTTTAGAGTCCCAGCTGCAGGATACACAGGTACAAACAATAGTGTTTACCAGTACTATTAAATCAACAAGTAGTACACTTGTGTCTGTCTTTGTGAACACAAATACAGTTGAATGAGTTAATCAAGTTTGGGTTTTAGAAACGTGTGAGGGGTATGTTGCCCCTATTTTCATCATTTCCAGTATTGACCAAATGATCTGTCCAAAAATCAGCATATTAACCAATAAAAATGTTTGCAGCCTTGTTTAGTACAATACAAACATGTACTGAATTGTAAATGTACAAGCAACACTGTCTGTCACACAGAGTTAATATCCATTAGTGCCTAGTAGTTGACTGAGTGTTGATTGATGTCACTGCTTAAGCTCAGGGTGGGAACTTGGTCACACTGGGCTTGTAAAGACAGGTCACCTCACAACTAAGATCCTGCCCCAGTAATATCTGCATTTTCTTCATGGTTAAATATTGTCCACATTCTTTCATGGAGGATGATGTGAGTTCAAAAGGTTTTTAAGAATATATAAATTTCTCATGTTGTTTCTTTACACCAGGGTTTGCTCCAAGAGGAGACTCGTCAGAAGCTTTCTCTTTCCACGCGGCTGAAGGAGATGGAGGATGAGAAGGCCAACCTGCGGGAGACACTGGAGGAAGAGGAAGAGAGCAAGAAGAACATGGAGAAGCAGATCTCCACACTGCAGGCCCAGGTCAGCTCCTTAAAGCCGTTGCCTTTAGATGTAGATCTGTAGAATGTCTTTCTATTGCACTGTAGCCTTGATTCATTCAAGACAACGGACAGTGGCACAGACCCTTCCGTGTGTCATTCTTGCACATCTGATTCCTGCACTTTTCTTTTGTCTTCAGCTGGCAGACCTGAAGAAGAAGCTGGAACAGGAGGCCTCGTCCCTGGAGGGTGCAGAGGAAGGCCGCAAGCGAATGCAGCAAAAGTTGGACAGTGTGACACAGCAGCTAGAGGAGAAGAACGCTGCCTACGACAAACTGGACAAGACAAAAACTCGTTTACAACAAGAGCTGGATGACCTCTTAGTGGACCAGGACCACCTGAGGCAGAACATTTCCAACCTGGAGAAGAAGCAGAAGAAGTTTGACCAGGTATTATGTCAACAGTGTATTTTGCTGCTTATTTTTCTCTTGAACAACTTGATAACTTATTATTTATCTTTAGTTTAGTTTTGCATCTTTTAGCACTGGTGCTGATTTTAGAAACTTTTTTGCACATACAGTAAATTTCATACTAGCATAACCCATTCTGACAATCCATTACAATTGATATGTTTCTATGAAACTATGCTTCCACATAAAATATTTCAGGGAAAATGTTAACTAATGTTAATGCAGGAATTAAAGTGAATGCCTTAGCTTGGTGTTAAATATGAAGATGTGATGTGGCCTTACTGCCCTTCATCATTTCTGCTTTCCCCAGATGCTGGCCGAGGAGAAAAGTATTTCTACTCAGTACGCTGAGGCACGTGACAGGGCTGAGGCTGAGGCCAGGGAGAAGGAAACACGAGCACTGACACTGGCCCGCGAGCTGGAAGTCATGACAGAGATGAAGAACGAATTGGATCGGACCAATAAGCTGCTTAAAACTGAGATGGAAGACCTGGTTTCCTCCAAGGATGATGCTGGCAAGAGTGTAAGAAAACATTTTGTAATGAGCCTTGTCTGCATTTTAGGTTTTTCACATGGGAAACACTTTTATTATAATTCTGTTTATTTGTTCCATGACTTTCAAGTTCTCCAGTTCTTGCCACAGTTAAATGCACCCTGTTGTAGCTGCAGCAATAAAATGCAACCCTTTGTCCACAGGTTCATGAGCTGGAGAAGTCGAAGCGTGCCGTCGAGCAGCAGCTGGAGGAGATGAAGGTTCAGCTGGAGGAACTGGAGGATGAGCTGCAGACCACAGAGGATGCCAAACTGCGTTTGGAGGTCAACATGCAGGCCATGAAGGCCCAGTTTGAGAGAGACCTGCAAGCCAGAGACGAGCAGGGAGAGGAAAAGAGGAAAAAGCTTGTTAAACAGGTAGGATTTTCAGAATAACCTAACGTGTGCCTTTAACAGTTAAAGATGCTGTATAATTTGACAAGATCTTTTCCTGTCTTTGAGGTGCGTGAGATGGAGGTGGAGCTGGAAGATGAGCGTAGGCAGCGTGCTCAGGCACTCTCCTCCAAGAAGACGCTGGAGATGGATCTGGCTCAACTTGAAGCCCAGATCGATGCTGCAAACAAAGGTCGCGATGAGGCCATGAAACAGCTGAAAAAGCTCCAGGTAAAACAGACATGCACAGAAACAAGTATGACAACAGTGAGCCATCAACAGTGTCCATCGTGGTCACATTAATTTATTGAAAACGCCTCACAGTGATGCGTGTGTAACGTCTGCATGTCCACTCTCCAGGCCCAAATAAAAGACACTTTGAAAGAGCTGGATGATCTGCGTCTGTCCAGAGATGAAGCTGTCAACATGGCGAAGGAGACTGAAAAGAAGCTCAAGGCCTTGGAGGCAGACACGATGCACTTCCAAGAGGTACGAAAGTAACAACATAAAAACCTGAAACATTCACAAACTTGACTGGACGACACTTTGTGGAAAATGTTTTGGACAGTTTCACTACAGCGTTGACTCAACCATATATTGTAGATGATGTATATTACATGGGGATTATTTTTGCATAATTGCTCACACAGGATTATGTAATTATGTAAAAATGAATCTGAAGTTGTCTTTAAAGAGCAAGAATTTGTAGTATGTGGTATATTTATTTGGGAAACTCGATCATTTGAGTCTTGCACTGCAGAGAGGAAAGTTATATTTATAGACTGAACCACTTTATTTGGTTAATCTATTGCAGCTTTATGCTAAAATCTTTTTCAGTGTCTCAGTTGTAGATAATTCCCTGAGATATTAGTGCACAGAATTGCTCCTTTCAGTGCTCTGGATTAAGCTTCTTCAACACTTTCTACTGCTAACTACATACATTAAACATGGTTCCTCTATCAAGTCTTGAAATATCTGTCCTCTGCTGCCTGCAGGATCTGGCTAATGCAGAAAGACTCAAGAGACAAATCCAGACTGAGAGAGACGAGCTCATGGATGAGATTACCAGCAGCAACGGCAAAAAGTATGAACCAAACAATAATGTCCTATAAAGTGTGTATTTAAATAAATCAGCTAAAGATGCAACCACCAAAACAAAGCATTTCAAATGTGGTGATTTTTCGCTTGTTGCTAGTTCTCTGCTGGCCGAAGACAAGAGGAAGCTGGAGGCTCGTATCACACAGCTGGAGGAGGAGTTGGAGGAAGAGCACCTCAACACTGATATGGTCAACGACCGCCTGAAGAGAAGCACACTGCAGGTAGAGAAGCACAGCATCTCAGTTGGATATGTTGTTCGTAGTAGCTCCTGTTTTTACCTACTTTTTTATTTTATTAATGTTCAATTGACTGTCTGGTTGCACACATGTACATTTTTGGGTTTAGTAATAATATTGTAATTAGCAGTGATGGCTGCCATGATCATGCGTGTAAGGAAAAGACCTACAAGGTTAAAACATCTCACAACCCTTGTGCTCCACTGTAACTCAAAGAAAAAAAAACAATAGATCACTACTTTCCAACACCTCTATGGTTTATGACTGTGACATTAGGCTGAGCAGCTGACCACAGAGCTGGCTGCAGAGCGCAGCAACTCTCAGCGACTGGAGGGAGCTCGATCCCAGCTGGACCGCCAGAACAAGGAGCTCAAACAGAAGCTCCAAGAGCTTGAAGGAAGTGTCAAGTCCAAGTATAAATCCACCATCACCACCCTGGAGGCCAAGATCGCTCAGCTGGAAGAACAGCTTGATGTGGAGTCTAAGTAAGTGCCAGTGCACTAGACGGGGATTATTATTGTGATCGTTAGTAAGCCAAGCAAATAAATGTGAACCAGAATGAGTCCATTCAAACCCTAAAGCTTCAGCTATTGTGTCAGCATAATTCAGATTCAAAAGGGGAACGGGAACTTGATAAGTGAAGTAAACGCGATATGTAATTTTCTCACGGCAATTAACTTTTTCTATTCATTTCAGGGAGCGTCAGCAGAGCACTAAGGTGGCCAGACGTGCAGAGAAAAAGCTGAAGGAGGCGCTGATACAGGTGGAAGATGAGAGACGAAACACAGACCAATATAAAGTCCAGGTAAGCCTCATAATTACCTGTGGTTTAAAGTATTATAACAAGTAAAGTCTGCTATGAAATAAACCCATAGTGTAGTTTAAAGTCTCACTTGAATCCTTACTGCTGTATTGTTTTAGCAGTTGTGCCCGCATAGTTGCTCTCCACTCTAAACAAATACTTCTCTTTAGGAGGAGAAGCTGAACGTCAAAATGCGTCAGCTGAAGCGTCAGCTGGAGGAGACCGAAGAGGAGCTGACTCAAGCCAATGCGTATCGCAGGAAGCTGCAGAGGGAGCTGGATGATGCAGCAGAGTCAGCAGCTGTTATGAACCGTGAAGTCAGCACTCTGAAGACCAAGCTCAGGTACGGTCTTGTAACTTACATGCAAATGCTTTATGGTTTTCAAGGATCAAGAGTCAACGGTGACCATGTTCATGTAATTATATTTTGTTTTAAAGACGTGGAGATTTGCCTTTAAATGTGCGCCGTACACCGAAACGCTCCGGACTGGACAGCGATGAGGAAGTGGACGGGCGGACTGAGACCTCTGATCAACCTGCTGAGTGAGGAGCACCATGACCACAGTTGACATGCAGATCTAGTGAAACCTTAGCTATGCAAGCTCTCAATACTTTTTCTGAGAGAATTTAACTCTGTATTCGATTGTCAATGTTTTCATAGCCTTATTGTCACTTTTCCATATTATGCATTCGGCCAAATAATCGTATTCATCTCAGCAAATGTGAGTAATGGTTTTCTACAAAGCCTTTACAAATACTTGGTATATTTTTGTACTTTATAGGATTATCATACCTTCTGAGAAGCCATTGCATTTTCATTTCATTTGTGCTTGAGATTTATGTGCTGTTACTTTACTGTTTTGCAGGGAAAACACTGGTCATTTTATGCTTGTTTTGCACACTGATGGGTCTTTTGATGCAGTCACACACAGTGGTTCTCATTTGCTAGTGTCATTACATATCTGTGTACTGTATGCTTTTCTCCTCACTGCATTATTCTTTACCTCAACCATGACTGCACAATGCCAACACACGAAACAGACATGAGATAGAAAAATGCTCACTTCTTTCCTATAGTCTAATAGTTGAATGACAGCGACGTTGGTGAAGTTTTGTTCCATCATCACTGGCTTGGTTGATGTATCACTTCTCACTGCTTATACACTATTAATTATTGGTGGTGGGTCATGTTGTAGTAGCTCTGTTTTGTGCTATTCTTTGCACAGCAGAGGGGTCACTGTCAGCACATTAACCTCTCGATGTTGCATATTTTAGGTCCAATATGATAGCCGAACACTGTTATCAAAATGACAATGCCAATATTTTAAGGCTGTTCTGTATTTTGTCAAATGCCTTAATGCAATAAATATTACAATTAATAATTTGACTGAATTTCTTGAACAAACTTGATGAAGTTTAAGAAATCTGAGGCAAGAAAGAATTTTAGTGGACAAAAACTAAACCTACCAGACGTGTGTGTGTGTGTGTGTGTGTGTGTGTGAGAGAGTGTGAGAGAGAGAGAAATATAAATATGACACAAAAGCAGTGGATTCAAGGACAAACATCCTTACACTCTTATTAAATGACCTAAATGGAATCCTAATAAATGAAATGAAAACTGGTAGGTCACATATTTCTATACACAGTTGTATGACAACATAAAAATTGACCTTTTTTGAACTTTTAATGCAATAACTTTTAACTTCTAGTATAGAAAAATAACTGATGCATGTACAGCTGTTTGTGCACCATCTTAAATCAGTCCTTGGTACCTTGGTACAGGTAGAGGAAGAAACGTATTTCGCTAAACTTCAGCAGATTCTGGATGCAGATGTCATGAGTCAGTCACAGTTAAACTGAGAAGAGCTTCTACCACAGTAGAAATAAGGCAAAGTGTTTCGGTGTTTGTCTCATAAATGCAACACAGCATCAGTATAAAAACAGAAAGACGATATATGAATCCAATGCACATACACAATTAATGCAATGTGTTGAGGAGCGCCCACGCAGTATGCATATCATGTGGGTGCAGTATCACCTGTGTCAAACTGGTTCTGGTTTTCATGTCACACTGGACAACAGCGACGCCCTGAGGTCAGTCTTCCTCCCGATGTGTTGGACATTTAGGTCATTAGTAACATTTCTGAATAAATCTAAAGTGATCGGACCCTGTTCAGTGCGGATAAAGTACATACTTAAGGAGAGGACTACACCAAAAATAAACATCTAAAAATTGCCTTTGGAAAATCACCAGCAGTAATTTATTATCATCCAGCAGTAATTCATCATATGCAGGAGGCAAACTGCAAACTGCAAGCAAATTTTCAAATGTGAAA
>OMLM01016071.1:0-27644 GCA_900302695.1 Helostoma temminkii | reverse complement strand
ACTTGTCCTTCCCCAGCTCGGCCTTGTTTATTCTCTGTTAAAATGTATTTTACAACTAAAGTTGCTATATTCTCCCACACTGTCCCGCTCAGCATTAACCCGAGGATCAGGGATGTTTCACGGTGACATGTCTGTAGATTATAGTCAGTGTCGAGGAGGAGTAAAACACCCACAAATAAATAAGCATGAAACAAAATGTTGACTTTAGCTAGCGGCTCACAGATTATATGAAATGCAACACACGTCTAACAGGTTTAGAGTGAAACTGGATCTTAGCTACACTGACGGAGCACATTTAATAATATTTAATGGTGACATGTACAGTTCCTTCCTTGGATATTGGACATATTTATTTTTCGGTCACGGGGCCTTTTTCTGCTCTGAACAAAAGCATTACAAAATTAAAACATATTTAATCATACATCGGGTTCTTGGGCTGTCATCACACACAGGAGCTGTTCAAATCAGCGATGTGTTGTGGTTTAGGGGTTTTTACAAATAATAATTCATTCATTACCACACCAGGAATTTTTTCAGTGCTCTCTATGTGAAAAAATCCTAGTGTGGTAATTAATTTAGATGAGAGTGACTTGACAACATTTATTTATTTTCGGCTGTTTAATTAGATAAGGCTAGCATATTAAATATTAACCTATCGCTAGCTTAATGTTTGAGGTATCCATCACCTCTGTCCAGCGCTAGCTGCCTAGCAACCGTTGCCGACAAATCCTTCAGAGTAAAAGCCTCCTGTCCGCAAACCATTACACAGCGACGTGAAAAGGGATTGGATCATACAACAGTAACGTTAACGTCACGGTACAATACAGGAGAGCTCAATCACAAGTGCACATTTAGCAAAGAGCTTGGCGGACACATAGTGATGAGCCTTATTTAATTTACCATGAACGGAAGGTACACGGATCTGTCACACACCTGATGTGACATATGTATTGTTCATCTGTACTCAAGTCAAGTCTGTTTTATTTGTATAGCACTTTTCATCATCTGCCAATTAAAGTGTCTCACATCACAAAAGCAAAGTGACCATTATTATAAGTCAGTTCAACTAGAATTAAGACAAATCTTAGCTACATGGTATAAATGAAGGTTCAGTGTAAAGGTGTGGTTGAAACAGACCTGTGTGATGTCAGCGTGTGTGTGTGTGTGTGTGTGTGTGTGTGTGTGTGTGTGCTTTATTTTGAAAATGCTTCTCCATTGCTATTATAATATTATTTAGAAGAAAGACTTGAAATAATACTAATATATTATTCACACGAAGCCAGTTTGATTCATGGCTGACAGAACTGTTATTGTTTATTTATTATTGTTTTTACTGTAGCATGTCGTATCTGTTTGACTGCCATCATGCAAATACTGTATTATACAATCAGTGGGATGTATATGTACCTTTCATTAACATAATCCACATCAATACTGAATATGAAAAATATGCAAAGAGCCACTAGGTCACACAGGCCTCTGTTGGCTAACACTGGTAAAGCCCAGTGTCACCGACCTCAGAACTTACAGCAAATGTTAGTTTGTCACTAGATTAACTTTTAGGCAAATATGCAACATGCAAGACAATAAAGTTCAATGATACAGTAAACACTCGCAAACTTTATGTGTGGGTTATAATGAAAGCGGAAACGTCGCACTTCACCTTTACCGAACACAAATACAGGATTGCTGTTGTTGATTTATACATTTGTATTTGTTTACAGCAGCATTCACATAGCCTCAATATAAAACGACCCACCCCAGATGGGACTCGAACCCACAATCCCTGGCTTAGGAGGCCAGTGCCTTATCCATTAGGCCACTGGGGCATTTTCGACCAAATCTCGCAAAGCACACACAATTTGTATCCATATATACAGAATTGTAAAGTACACTATTGGTTTGTGGATAGAGTTTCTGCCCACTTTTTGTCTTTTTGTATAATAAATATATTCCGTCACACCCTCATGGCGCGACGCAGCAGTTTCTTGCTGATGCGCTGCTAGGCAACAAAGACCAAAACTATTGCGTCAAGTTCAACATACAATAGTAAATTGTTTCCTGTGAAGCGCCTAACTCTGTTTGGCTACATAATAAATGTCACTCAAAACGTCACGGTGTTCAGCGTTTTCTTTCAGATACCTCAAACTCGGACTTTGGTTCAGTACTAATATTATAATATCAACACTTTACCCAGAAAAGGTGTTTTACTGCCTTACTACGATGCTTGGTTATTTGATGATGAAGTTATTTGATTTCATGTGCCTTTAATTTGAAATTACGAGAGCGGAAGAACAATGTGTGCTTGCAACAACTTAACTAACTAGCGGCTAGCTACGTTACCTAACGCTGATATCTTCTGTGGCAAATTCTTCACCAGATAGCGTTAGTGAAAAACTTGTTACTGGTGTTGTTTTCTTTTATTATTGCCATGTTAGTCGTTAGTTTACGTTGCTAGCACCATCTGGCTGGTTTTGGTTAAAGACTAAACTAGCTAGATAGGTGGCTAACTAACTTAAACCGTAATGGTCTGGACGTAGCTTAACATTGTCAGTTATCAGAAAGGAACATCCAGCGTTGCCTAGGAGGCGATAAACAAGTGTTAGCTAGCTAGCTAAAGGTACAGTTACCTCCTCAGGAAAGACATGGTGAGTTAACGTTTTTGAAAATGCATCGGCCCTTACAGTGCTATGTCAGTCTCATGTGTACAAGGTCCCACTGATTTTTACAACCAAGCTACAGAAGCTTAATTGATAACTCTTATATAAATTTATATTTTATTATCGTGGCAGATCCTCTCTCGCGTGAAGCCCGCTGTGGCAGGAGAGACGCCGGTGAGCATCAGTGAGAAAAAGAAGAACAAATCTAAGGTTCCCCAGCTGGAGGATTACCTGCAACAGAGAGACTACCTTGGGGCTTTGACACTGCTAGAGGTATTTAGACACACATACCGCTAACCTAAGGGACACAAGATCCAAATCATCAGTTAATAACTGCTTGCTTTAAAAGGTTACGTTTTAAAATGTTTACTCTTAACTAGACTTAAATACATGGTGAGACCCATTAATGGATCACAAGTTACTGAATTCACAGAGTTGGTGTGTGCTGTAATACAGCTGATCAACATCTGAACAGCTTGCTGAGAGGGAAAAATGCACAAGCTCCCAGGGTGTTATTGAACGTTATGTCACAGTTATAGTAATTACTGCCACTTCCAGTTTCAGAGAAGTATTGGAGAGAAAGAGGAACATGCAGATCTCTGGATTGGCTACTGTGCCTTTCACCTCGGTGATTACAAGAGAGCTATGGAGGTATTTCTTCTTGAACATGTGTGTTTCTGAATGAGTACCTGCATCTGAGTGTACAACATTACACATGTTACATCACATTTATAATATTTTCTTATCATATTCTGACAGGAATACAAGTCTCTGACTATGGAACCTGAATGTCCTGCTGATGTGTGGGTCTATCTGGCGTGCTCCCTATTTTTCCTAGGGCTCTATAAAGAAGCCGAGGAGGCAGCATCAAAGGGTAGGTGACATGAATTTCAACTTTAACAAGGTTATATTTTCTCAGTTTTTAAGTTCAAAACTGTCAAAAGGATATAATTGTACTACATGTTTATTTTTAAGATCATAATGGGTGATGTATGACTGGACTGCATCACTGTATATTAGGAGGTGGTTCCACTGTTTTGGCCTCCGTGTTTACATCAATGATGGGTCCAGAACATTAAAGACACCTCTTAACATACTCCAGTTCAATAATAATACAGTACACTCCAGTATGAGTAGACATACAGTAGACTATCACCTGTCTGACAGTTTAAAGTTAATAAAGTGGCCAGTGAATGTTTGTGTATTTATATGTATATATTATGTACTTCAGTTCAGCCACTTCACTTCTCATACCTTTTAGATGTTGTACATTGTTGTTTGCAGAAAATGTCTTTTTCATCACCAGTACTCTGTGACTCTATTAAGTAGTTTTACAAAATACATGAGTGCGACTACTACAGTGAACTACTCTCAGTTGTTTGGCGCAGAGTAAGGCAAAATTGATATGCACATTTATAAATAAATATCAATAATGATGTGTTTGATTTTTTTTACTCATTCAAAGTCAATAAAATAAAAAGTCAAGAAAAGATTATCCAAATGTCACCAAGTTGGTTATGCACACCCAGACCTATGACCTAGGACAGATGAAAATCTGTCTACAGATGGATCTGTCTTCTTTTACAACATTTGCTATTGATTTTTTTAGGCTTCTATTGTGATGAATCTTTTATTCTAAAGACTTGAATTACAGAGTTTACTCAAGGCAAATTTTGCTCAGTGGAATTGTTGTAAGCTTTTAGATTCCAATAATCCTCAATCATTGTGCAGTTTCTGTGCTAAATTGATTTACATTGTGGTTGGTTATGTGGTCGCTGAGAGCAAGGCTATGCTGTTAATGAACTGTTCCTCCTATTCCCATGTGATTTGCTGTCTCACTAAATTTAGTATCTCTTGTTCTCTGTAGCGCCTGTGTCTCCCCTTCAAAACAGACTTCTCTTCCACTTGGCCCACAAGGTAGGAAAATAAATAAATGTTTTACTGTCTGTAGGTGTCATCTCCATTAATCTTTTCTTTGTGTCAGCTTTTCAACTTTTTACGACCTTTTTGTTCTTAAATGTAACTCATGTCTTCCTGCGTTACTACAAGTCTCATATGATTTTTTGTAATTCTGATCTGATCTATGTCTGAAGTTTTTTCATTGTCTTCATATCATGTCTCAGTTCAATGATGAGAAAAGGCTCATGAGTTTTCACCAGAACCTGGAAGATGTGACAGAGGACCAACTGAGTCTGGCATCCATCCACTACATGCGGTCCCACTACCAGGAGGCTATAGACATCTATAAACGCCTTCTACTGCAGAACAGGTATGTGTTTTTTTTCCTGCCTTTTAAATTAGTTTCCCAGTTCTGCTGCACTTAGTTGTATGTACTGTCCTAGCACCACCTTGAGGCCATCATTGTTGCCTGAGCAGTTTTAGATTTCATGTGCAGCATGTCTTTGGTACCATAAAGATAAGTGTCAGTGCTGCAGGTCTGCTGAAGTAGCTTTCTCTAACACCGATATACTGCATCTCTAGAAGCAAGGGTAAGAAAACCAAAGACTCTGACTTCACTAGATATGCTGTGCAGCTTCGCTATCATGAGTTTTGCAGCCTCATTAGGCTGTACTACTACTTCATGGGACTGTTATCAGAAAAAGCACAAATATTAAAATAGTATTTCTATCCTCACATAACAGATTCATTTCTTCTTGCAATCAAATGTGCAACTTTTGCTTAGTCACAAATTAGAAAAAACACAAGGCACAAATCTTCAAGGATAAAGATCCTGTTATTCATGCATCCATCATCCAGCAGCTTTTAAAGGATGCTGGAACCTATCCCAACTGTGACTGGAGGAGAGGCAGGGTACACCCTGGTCAGGTCGCCAGTCTATCACAGGGTTAACAACAATTGGGCAATTTAGAGTCACCAGTTAAAGCTGCAATAACTAATATTTTCTATCTACCAAGAAAGTATGTGTAAATGGGAACAGACGTGTTGTGTCTTAGCTGTTTCAGTCCACTTGTTTCTGGTTTACATACAGACCTTCTGTTGCTTTACTGTGGTTTGGTTTTATGTTCCGGCCCACAACCCTGCCACCTAAGTAAACTTATGAGAACAACAGGCCCATGCGCAGATTCTCATTTCAACAGTGACGCTGCCACAGAGAGCCCTGCTGTGAACACACACCAGACAGACTGTGGTGCAACCTAAGTTTGGCTGCTCTTGTTATTATCCTCTCTTCATCAAAGAGACGCGACAAAGGACCCACATCCTCTAGAAACAACATCTGTATAAATTCTGGATCAGTAGTCACTACACTCACTTCACATTTAGCTAAACTTCATGTCGGGAGGAATGTTATGTTACAGAGACTGTAGAGTATCTGGACTTTGTACTGGGGAGCTCGCAGGATAATCTCTATACAATTTGCATTCTCCACACACAAACGCTGACTGACACGTTGATTCAGACTCTAGTCTTTCTTGATGTAAGCAGCAGTGCTAACCACCACACCACCATGCCCCCTCAGTTCCTGTTATATAAAGCTACAAAACATCTAGATGCTTAATATGCAGAATTTAGACGCAACAAAAATGAAAACAGACAGCAATGGCATTATGAACTGATGTTTTAAAAAATCATTAACACTTTAAAATCATCCACTCCAAGAAATAACAAGTTACAAGTACAAGTATAAACCCTCATTACATTTCTTGTCTTTTCAGAGATTTCCTGGCCCTGAAAGTGTATGTGGCTCTGTGTTACTACAAACTGGACTACTATGATGTGTCCCAGGAGGTGTTGGCTGTCTACCTGCAGAGCATCCCTGACTCCACAATTGCCCTCAACTTGAAGGCCTGCAACCACTTCAGGCTCTACAACGGCAAGGCAGCAGAGGTGCTTCGGCATTGTCCTGCTGATATTTTGTTAGTTCTTCACACTGACGTATTTTCTAGAAACTTTTATTCAGACAAAAGAGCAAAAATAAAGTCACAGCCAAGCTCACACTACACTTAATTTAACAATTAAATTAACTCACTCAGAAATAGGAAGGCAAAAATAAAATAAAAATATATATACCTTATTATGTATTTGTTTAATATATATTATCACACTGCATATATCATGATGCACCAGTTTTTACTTGCACTCTCCATTTCAGTTGGCTCAGTATCTGCTTGTGCTTTCCGTTTCTTTGAGGAGAGTAACTGGTGTAGGTTTGACTTATTATGTGCTCTCTCCCCCTCTCAGGCTGAGTTGAAGAACCTAATCGACATTTCCTCCTGCTCCTTTGAGTTTGCTAAGGAGCTTATTCGACACAACCTGGTAAGCTCCTCACAAGCTCTAACTGTGAGTGTGTAGGTGTGCACACGCACCAGTGACTTGCTATTTTCCCACACCGTGAACCTTTCCCTCGTGCCGCAGGTGGTGTTTCGTGGTGGGGAGGGGGCGTTGCAGGTGCTGCCTCCTCTGATCGATGTGATTCCTGAGGCCAGACTCAACCTTGTCATCTACTATCTCAGACAAGGTATGTAAACATGGCATTGTTCTCTAAGAAGCCAAATTAGCTAAATATTGGTATTTCAATCCATAAAATAACTGACTGTGAAAAACAAGAGAAGAATTAAAGAAGCTGTATAATTATACCTTCACAGACAAAAAACAAACATTATATGAGACTTTGGGTAATCAACAAAATTTATCAGAATTAGTTATACCATATATAACACATATATTACACTTTAATGTAATATTTGACTTAATTTAATATTTTTTAAATCATGTATTGTTCAAAAAGGTAGAAAACAATTGAATTTTTCTTCACCTAGTCCTTATATTGTCACAATAATTATTAATGTAATATCAGAACCTTGGCTTTCATATAACAGTTAATTAGGTTTATAGTGTTTTTTTTAATGTTAGATTTCAGAGAAAACCCTGATTTGGGGATTCACATTTTCCTTTTTTTCCATTTTACACTTCTAGATGATGTCCAGGAAGCTTACAACCTCATCCAAGATCTGGTGCCCAGCACTCCTCAGGTGACACCAAGCTTTAATTTGATATTAAACTTGTTCTTTGAAGTGTAAAAGGTAAATGGTATCTGTGTTTAACTGTGAGCAGTTCTCAAATTGACTATTTTGCTTTCAAGGGTTTCAAGGTTGTGCTGTTCAATAGAAAAGGTACAATGAAAAAACATCTCAGATTAAATGAAACCTTTTGAAAAAGAATCAAGCTAAACTAATCATCCCATGCCGCTTAAGAGCTTTTGAAGAGCCTTCTCTTTTCTGTGACACTTTTTATAATCTTCAATAGCACATTAATATCACTTGGTTGCAGTGAAACTGATAGAGTACATCTCTTCTGTATCTTTTATGTTTTTTATGTTGAAATGGAATTAGATAGGAGTTGAAGCAGCAATAGATCGCACAGTTCACTCTGATCATTTATTATTTTCAGGAGTATATTTTGAAAGGTGTGGTAAATGCCGCATTGGGACAAGAAATTGGATCAGTGAGTATTTCTGTTAAACTTAAAGACATGCAAATACATGTGATCACAGTAAGTGTGAGATAAATATGTGTTTTTGTCTTTCAGAGGGATCACTTGAAAATTGCTCAACAGTTCTTTCAGTTGGTCGGAGGCTCAGCTAGTGAATGCGGTACAATGACGAGAGTTTTGATCAATATGGTCTTTAAAGAAACGCTATGCAAGGACGCTGTGCAACACATCTTTGTTTTGTCCTTTCAGACACTATTCCTGGCAGACAGTGCATGGCCTCCTGCTTTTTCCTCTTGAGGCAGTTTGAAGATGTTCTGATATATCTCAACTCAATCAAGGTTAGTGCTGCCCAGTACAAGGCAGACATTATCTGGCGTACTCCAGTCAAGCATCAGTCTAAGTTTTCTGTTGTATCAGTTTGTAAGTTGGAGCTGAAAAAAGACTCCCACACACTGGGTTAACTTCAGATGACAAGAGGTCCTTTACATACAGCATGTAGTACATCTGTCTAGGTGTGTTTGAGGTTTGCCATGATTCATACTACTATGCACTGTGCAGTACATGTGGGCACTCATCCTTTTTGTGTAGGCAACAGTAACTGTGCTTTTCTTTTTACAGGGTTACTTCTATAATGACGATACGTTCAATTTCAATTATGCTCAGGCTAAAGCAGCCCTCGGCAGCTACAAAGAAGCAGAAGAGGTAATTTATTTCAGTGAACATCTACAGAACTGCTTTTACACTTTTATTAATGGTATCTGATGTTATTGATTATCATATTCATACTATTTATAATGTTTCTTTCAGGTTTTTTTGCTGATTCAAAGTGAAAAGATCAAGAATGATTATGTTTACCTCAGCTGGCTGGCACGATGCTGTACGTATAGTTGTTGCAATGATGACAGTGCATTTATGTAAAAACTATCCTATCTATCTATTTGTGTCTATGTGAACCGACTTCAGTAACTGGAGCCCTTTTGCAGCAGCATCTGCAACATAACTGTCAACTGTTTATCAAAATTTCTACTTTGGTCTCATCCATCCACAGAACATTCTGGTTTATCCACACGGCCTTGAGCGAACTGTAGATGAGCAGCAATGACCTTTTTGGAGAGTAGTGATATTGCGACTCTGCCATGTACACCATGTACACCATAGTGCCGTCTACACACTGATATTAGTCACAAAAAGAGGCCTTTAGTTTCCTAGACAATATCCTGGGGTTATTTGTGACTTGGACCTTTACACTCCTCCACACTGAAGTCCAAACTCTCAAAATTCTTTATAACCCTTTCCAGCTTGGTGATCCATAACAACTCCTATTCTAAAGTCTCAAAAAAATCTTCTTTATTCAAGCCATGACACAGGTAAATGTACCTGTAGTCAAGATCCAACTCTATAGTGAAGACCGGGTTTCTCTTCTTTAGATAAAGCAGAGCCTTACGACTCAGACCTGTCATCCAATACATACCACATACATTTTCTACATACTAATATTTAAGGGTGGATCCACAGTAAATATAATACATAAATATAAAACATATTTTTTGTCTTATTTGTTTAGTTGGGTAACTTCCAGATAAGTCCAGGAAGCTTACAGTCTCATCGAAGCTCCCACTCCTCAGTATCTGTGTTTAACTATGAACAGTGCTAATTGATTATTTTGCTTAGAGGATTTCAAGGCTATGCAGCTTAATAGGAAGAAAAGGTGCAATGAAAACCACAATCATGTCAGATTAAAACAAACTCATCTCCACCTAGTGGAGTTTTCTTTTCTGTAACTATTTTTAATTTTCAATAGCAAAAACAAAATAATATTATAAGACAGTAAAATATCAGTAGTTGTATGTTTGAACGTGGTTTTAACTATAAGTAATAAATGACTGCGGGGAAAAAAGTAGTGAAATCAGTTCACACACCTATACATTTTCAACTTTAAACAGATCTCATGAAATATGACAAAGGTGGAAATTGTAAAAATATTTTGTATGGTCTTAAAATGACTCCTACATGTAAATGCCACAGGCCATATGAGAATATTAGACTGCAGGTGAGGTGTTTGTTCAGTAAAAAGGTTGGGGGTTGACATTTTGCATAAATTAAACCACAGTGAAATTCCCAGAACAGGGGCACTATGATTCGCTGCATTAGGCACCAGCTGCATGAAGGAGGGACCATTTTAGATAGATATGAAAAAATTCCAACACCTGAAGACATGAAAGCACAGAAAATGCTTTTGGGTCTTAGCTGGTAAAAGCAAGACTAGCGAACAGTTTATACTTCACTAAAGATGAGCTCTAACATCACCACCAGATTTGTAAACCAAGCCTAAAAAGAAATGAAGGTCCCACTTGCATTCAGCTAGTGTCACTTTCTGTGCCTGTAAGAAATGGAGATCCCCATTAAAAGATTTTTCTTCCTTTCTTGGCTTAATCCACATCAATAAAACCTGCCCACAAGCTTTAATATTTTCCAAGTTTGAATATATAAAAGTTGCTTGAACTGCCTGTGAATGATGGATTATTGAACGCTTATTTCGATCTTGTCAGACATAATGAACCAGAAGGGTCGACTTGCCTGGGAGCTCTATCTGAAGATGGGTACTTCCTCTGATTCCTTCAGCCTGCTGCAGCTCATTGCCAACGACTGCTACAAGGTAACGCCACCCTCTGTGTTCTGATTGATTGGTGACAAATTGAAACCCTTCAGATTAAATTATGAAATTTATTAATTAAGAAGAATAAAAGTGAAAATAATCTTGTGTAGTCAATGTAGCTGATGATTAATAACAATTATGGATTAATCTGCAGATTATTTTTTCCATTAATCAGATTATTATAAATTAATTATGTCCCCTTAAATGGAGAAAACACATTCTGATTCTCTACATTCCTGATTGATGTTATTTTTCTCACACCTGTATTAATTATTATTTAGCACATTTTAATTTGTAGTTTGTGACCAACTGTTGTCCTTCAAAATGTCCTCACTTTTCTCACCATATGTTTGAACTGCAATGAACAGTGGGTGCAGACATCACACATTATGTTCTGGAAATTTTTAGTCAGACTTCTGAGATAAAGAGGTGTTTTATTATGTGCCTAGAAAATCAGTATGTAGCAACAGGTGGTCATGATCACAACATGTTGTTTCAGATGGGCCAGTTCTACTATGCAGCCAAAGCGTTTGATGCACTGGAGAAACTGGACCCAGGATCCAACTACTGGGAGGGCAAAAGGGGGGCATGTGTTGGCATCTTCCAGCTCATACTGGCAAACAAGGAGTCCAAGTATTTTTGTCTCTTCTCCTTCTACAATAGTTTCATTTGATTTTATCGTTTACACTTGAAGACCTTTTCTTCTTAATCTCTTGCATTACAGGGATACAAAATGGTGGTCTGTTTAAGTGAGAGAGACGTGTAAATAAAAGAAACGTGAGATATGGTGCATTCTTAATCTAATCTTGTTTCCTCACATATCCTGTTTGTCTTCTAGGGAAACATTGAAAGAGGTGGTGTCCCTTCTGCGAAGTTCAGGAAATCCCCAGGTTGAATACATCATCCGAGCTTTGAGGAAGTGGGCCAAAGACAACAGGGTCCTCCTCTCTTGACAGCGTTCAGCACTGAATTTCATGTGTGAATGATATCCATGTCACGTGATGCAAAGAAATTTGGATCTATCATCTCTGTTATACTGTAGTGTTTTGTATCAAAATATATACAAAGTTTTGACTTGAAATTCTCTCTGTACTTGTACATTTGTATGTAACTGACTATTTTCAGTTCAGTACAAAGGTGAATGTAATTATGAACATGGCTGCTACACAAGCTGTGTTCAGTTCCACGTTACGTCATTATTGTTCTAAATATATAGCTTTCAACAAGAAAATTAACATAAGTACAAACACACCAAAATATGCCAAGCAACAAACTCAATAAACAAACCTTGATTTTTGAGGGTGCTGTTGATGTAAACTTTTGAGAAAAGATCAAATCTCCAGCAGCTTTATTATAAGACAAGTAATGAGTTTTGGCTACACCTTGATAAAGTCCATGAACCGAAACATGTTGGTCTCAAAATAAAAGAGTTTGACAATCTGCAAGTGTTGCTGGAGGTTTGATTGTTTCACTTTGCTCTCTCTTCTTCGTGCTCCTTGGCAGTAGGTGAAGTTGTGCCAGAAGTTTCTGCTTTGATGAAAACTTTTGTCCCATTTTGCATTGCACAAAGGAAGTGAAGACATTGCTAACAGCTGCTAAGCATGAACATAAATGTGAACTGTTAACTAATAAACCAACCAAAATATGTTTTGATAACTACGTATATGTACATCTGCGAAACAATATGTCAAAATCTGATAAACAAACATTGGTACCCATTGTGGAATTTTCAGTCTAAAGGTTAAAGGAACATTCCACCATTTTAGTATTGCACTTCTATCAGCGTGGAGGTTTTGTTAGAAACGGTTTTAAAGAAGGCTGACCAAGATTGAGGCAACAGAGGCCTGAATTTTAGTCCCTGTAGAAGTCAAACTCATAAAAAACTGTGCTCTTAAAATCCTACTGTGCAGCTGAAATGTTATGGAATAAAAAAATGTAATTGTCCAACTTAACCCTGATGTATGAGTTGCAGTCGTGCAAAAGTTAGTGTGTCCTCTTTGAATTCTCTGTTTAGTTGTTTTGTGTAAAAACAATAAAAATCAGATCATAACTGGTCTTAGTATTAGAAAAATACAACCCTAGACAAACAAAAACTACTTTTTTATTGTGCCATTATTTATGTTATTCAAGAATGAAGCAGAAAAAAACATGCAAAAAAAGTACTATGGGATTCAATGGGGGAAGTTTCAGCCAGGTGCTGCTAATCATCAAACTGATCATCTCCAGGTGTGCAGGCCTCTAAATAAGCAGACGTTTTTGGCAGTTTCACAGACTGAGGCTTACAAAACTGCATATGAGCAAACCACAAGACTTGTTGAACAATGTCTTATTGACAGATGAGACTAAAGTGGAGTTGTTTGGCTTTAATGCCCAGCTCACAGCACACAGCAGAAATGCCTCACACCCACTGTCGAGCACGGTGGTGGAGAGGTGATGACCTGGGCTTGTTTTGCAGCCACAGGACCTGGACACTAAGCCGACCACAAACTCCTTTTTATACCAGAGTATTCTAGAGACAAATGTGAGGCCATCTGTCCGACAGCTACAGCTATGACATGTAACAGGATAATAATTCAAAGCACACCACAAAATCTACATCAGAAAAGCTGAAAAATGGTTTTTAAAATCAGAGCTCAACCCAATATAATGAACTGAAGCAATGTTGTAAAGAAGAATGGGCCAGGATTCCTCCACAATGATGTGATGAAGGTAGAAGGTCCTGAATTATGGGGCACACTGTTTTCGGTTTCATTTTTGTTAAATAAATACTGGCACAGTGAAGAAAGTTATGTGTTTTTGCTAGTCTGAGGTGATATTTCCCTAATACTCTGATCTGTTGTGATCAGATGACTTTGTTATATTTTTACTAACTAATTTTCGCAGATGACTGTAAACTAGGGACAAGGGTTATTTCTTCAGACTTGACGGAGTTCCTCCAGAGCTACACAACCTCATGACGATTAAGCTGATCCTCACATTATACTGGTGAAAATCCTGCTTCAGTTGCAAATTTGACCATTTCAAGGGGACCTGCCACTTCACACAGGGAACTAGCAGGACCCCTGATAACACGTTTTGGTGAACAGGTTGATCCGGACGTGGTTTCTATAGAAACAGGACCATTGTCTAATTCAATGATATTCACATGGTTTATTTTAATTATTTGGTCATTGTTACTTCTCTTGGATGTTTCCCTTCCCTGCAGAATGATGCACATATGCAGAGACTTTTGTTTCTCTGCAGAAGATAAAGATTTTCTCTGAGCTCACCTTAAATCTATAATCCCTTTATGCCTTTGGTCACAACTTCAAAATGTTACCATGCAAAAAATTTACATATTTACATTGTAATGCCAAATTAAGTGCTATATATTTTGACTGCATTTGCCTTTCAATTGTCTGAATTTTTAACAGGCTTAATATGTTTTCAGGTCACAGTACTGGTCTGTGTTATGGTTCTATTTTAGTCTTTGATTTTTACATTTTATCGCTTATGGTTGTGTGATAATTAAAGTAACATTTATAGTTTCTCAGTAACCCATGTGCTTTTATCATTTTTCAGTATGCCTTAAAGACAGTGAGATATTTTTATCTGAAAATTGAAAGTATGGGATTCATCATAAAATGTAGGTTATGATCCAGCTACATGTAAATAAGCAGCACTTTTATAGGTTTTATAGGTTCATCACATCCAGGAGGAGAAAACGTTTATCCAGTAGTTAAAGGGTAGATTCACAAATGTTCAACATTGTGCCTGCTGTAGTCACTCCTCTTATCCTTACTTGACTTCAGAAGATTCACAGTAAATGCACCTTTAATTAAAGTGCTGGGAGACAAAATCCACAGTATCTCTTTGACCAGAAGTTCACCTGAACTCAAAATCAGATAATCGCATCAAGTACGTGTAAAGTTACTGTCATTACAGGACAAAGCTCCCTCATTGTGAAACCTCCCAACAACTGCACTGTGTGAAACTAGACTTTAAACTATTTACACTATCACAGATTTTGGATTTTCCTTTGATGGCGTGTTACCCATATTGTTTTAAACCATCCACAGCAGACTATTTTCTCTGTCTTCAGACATGACTCGGGGGTCTCAGCACACCAACAGGTGGTCGTTTGTGTAACTTAATCAGCTGTGTTGTGGTGGCGAACCGGTCCAGCCAATCGTCTGGCTCGCGTTTAGGACGCGGTGTTTGACCGTGAGCTGGTGCCACAGTGGAAGAAACGCACAGTTCAGCATTTCTCCGAGCCGACAGACAGAGAGGCATCAGGTGAGAGCTGTGCAGCCGCAGCTGTTAATCGATGTCTGCTCGTCCTTCCCTCCGCTCTCCCTAAAGGTCACCATAGTACTGATGATGTTGTTATGATCGCCTGTTGTGACAGGGGCGGGGGTAAGGTCGGGGCACACGCTGATTGGTCACCGTGACCCCCCCGCGTGCCATGATGTTTCCGTTTTGTGCGTACGCGCATGCGCAGCGACCCCTCTCTTCTGATATTTTATTTACTCCCGAAACCCAAGATGGCTCCTGTGAATGTCTCGGTCCCATAGCAGATTGAGGATGCGAGTAACAACTTTTCCCCGAACGTCGCATCCAAGGGAGTTCGTTTCGTATGGTGCGGAGGAGGCCCTAACGTCCGTCTAGGCACCGAGCAGCCGTCGGAGCTTCGCGAAACCTTCTTCAAGCCACCGATTTGGAGTAGTTTCGCGAAGTAGCTCGTCTCCTCGCTGTCGCTGTCTGTCCGGAGCGAGGTTCAGGCAGGCAGGCAGCTCATCAAATGGCCGAACCGAGAAAAGTGCAATTTGTCACCCTCTCGGCCTTCGCAGCTGGAGCAGCCGCGGAGTCTAGGAAACGCCGGCTGGAGGACGAGGCCGAATTCAACTTCGGTAGAGCCGGGGAGGTCGACACAGCCACCGGGGCAGGAGGTGCTGCCAGCAACGGTCGTCTCAGCAAAAGCAGCGACAGGGACAAGGCTGGAGCCGAGAAGAAGGCGACGGTGCGGCTCAGCCTGCCTCTGTCCGAGCCTGACGACCGCTCCTCCGCCGAGTTTAATTACGGAGAACTCATCCAGAACCTCCAGGTAGGATCTCCCAGTTTAACTAACACTAGCAGGTCGGTGAGTGTGGAGCTGGAGTTTATTTTATTGCCTGTGGAAGTGTTTGGGTGGACTTGTCATTGCTAAGGAAAGGGGGAGAGAGAGCACCTTGTCCTTAGCGTGGCTGGAACTGACCATTAGGGCGACTCAACACAAAGCCAGCAGCAGGTTTTGGCCAACTCACACAACTTCGGATCGCAGTCGCTTTTTAACGAGACACCCCCTCTTTTTTTTTTTTTTTGCACATGTCGAAATGAAGCTGATCTTGTGCTGCTACCTGTGTCCTCTTCACTCAGACTTGCCCAGCAACAGCCAGTCACACAGCCATTACAGCACTTGGAAATGCCACATGCAGTTTGGCCCTCTGGCTGCGGGTGATAGATAGATGAGAGAGCATAGCTGATGGAAGGACCAGGATGTAGCAGGGGAGCAAGGCAAATATCAGAGCTGAGATCAAACACAAGCTCTGCTCGTTCTGGTTCTGCAGAGCCTGGACTTGGGTGTTGTTTTACACGAGTGGAAAAAGTTAACAAATGATTATTTAATTTGAAACTACAGAGGAAAGTCAATTTCACATGTCAGAATCAAGACAAGGCCATGCAAGTAGCAGCATGTTTGTCATTTACATTTATATTTACATTTACATTTAGTCATTTGGCAGACGCTTTTATTCAAAGCGACTTACAAGTGAGATACAAAACAAGCAAAGCTCCAAGTCAAAGAGAAAAAACTAAAGCAAAGCATGTTCGGTGTGTGTGAGCGTCTGTTTGGATTCGGCTATTTTAAATTTGCTGACTACATTGTGAACATGTGTTGATATGTTACTGATATGACTTTGACGCTGATCTCTGGTCTTTCAGGTTAAGAACAATGCTCCGCCAGCCCACCGTCCTGATGACCCCTTCAATGATGACGAGCGAGAACGGCTTCAGGTTGAGGCCCTGGCAAAAAAGTTTGAAAATAAATATGTAAGTTAATCTTTTAATCTCTGCATTTGAAGTGTCTCTTATAGGATTGTGTTCATTAATTAACGCCCGACTGATACTGGACTTCTGAGACAAACACTAGTATTGTTATCTGACTGTTTCACAAACCTGATGAATGATGTATTGGCTGACAAACACGAAACTTAAACACATATGAGTGGAACATTTTACAGTAGAAAAACAAAGTTGTCTGTGCTCTTTGGGAGACAAATAATGTAATAATGACCTCTCCTGTGTTTGTCAGTTCTGTGCTACAACCTTTTTTCTATTAGTGACCGACATGCACGTTATCTTGATACTAATATTTGCATTAAGCTGATAGGTGTCAACATGTTGATAAAAATTACTGATACGTTTTTATTTAGTAACATGTTATAATCAAGAACATTTATTTTTTTTTGTCCTCGAGATCACGGATTAATCTTAATACGTGCACTGACACCCACTATTTATGCCCATAAAAGGAATTAAATTAATATTTTGAGTCACTGCTTGTTTTGACATAAACATTTTTGTATAAACATTAATGTTTGATAAAGATGTAAGTAGCTGTTGTATTGGATCGCATTAGATTGTGCAGCTCATAATATTACGCCTGATCCTGGAGAAATAGTTTCTGTATGACCTCAAAAACACTTTGAGTCATTTCTGTACTGTGGTTTGTTTTCACATATTAACTGACACGTGTGCCAGTAATGATATACAGTACACTGTAGTAGACTGTAGTATACTGTATATACTGTAGTATACTGTATATACTGTATCAGTCAGACCAAAGCGTGTCTGAGTTCTGAAGATGATCAAATGTCAAAAGTCCGGACGTTTTGTCTATCCTCACTTAGAAAAGTGTAGTTTTATGGATATTGTAAAGAAAAAGAAATAGAAATATGAGGAATTTGTGAATCAAAACTTAATGTTTGGGACTGTTTTATTTAAATTTCAGGGTAATACAGGGAAGAAAAAGAGGAAAGACAGAATGCAAGATCTTATTGATATAGGCTTTGGCTACGATGAGACAGACCCCTTTATTGACAACTCAGAAGCTGTGAGTATCCCTTGCTTCATTAATAATTAGGTGAATTTTTTTTTTTCACTTGTTTTCCCAGGATGTCACTTTATTTTAGTCAGATGTCTTTTTTTTTCGTTACTATAACATTGCACATTGTTCTTTCCTCTCTTCATATCTGCTGATTTATTTGCTGTCCTCATCACATTCCTGAACTGCTGTTCCCTTGTCTTGTTGTGTCGAGGTAGACAGTATTCCTCTGTGGTTAGATATTTATTTTTCAGCTTGATAGTTCAACACAGTACGCTCGACATTATATCTAAAGATAGACACTTGTCCCCTATTACCATCAACCTCGGAAAATGGTCTAAAATTAAAAAACACAAACACACACACACACTACTTGTGTCCACACAGGACTATGTCATTGTTTTTGTTTGACAGTGTTTGGTGCTCACTATTCAGAGGATGTCACTCTCTGACTGTCTGCACCAGCTAGAACTATGCTCTTTGTATGGATTCAGTGCCTTTATATTTTTGTTTTTTGTTTTGATAGCTGTCCTCACTGCACTCTCAAATTGGCAGCACCTGTTTGACCTGTTTTTCCTTTTTTTAATATGCTTCACAATCTTCTTAGTGGCTTATTTGTTTTTGTGCACAGCAAGTCATCAGTTTTTACTCACCACCAGAAGAGTACAGGCTGCTTTGTAAAACTTTGTAAAAAAACATTATCAGCTTCTAAAGGATTTTCTAGATTCCTGTGATCTTTTTCACAAACTGTCTTGTGTTTTTTTTTCTCCCAGTATGACGAGCTGGTGCCTGCGTCCCTGACCACAAAACTGGGGGGATTTTACATCAACACTGGCACGCTGCAGTTCAGAGCCACCTCTGACTCGGAGGGAGAGGAGGACAAGGTGAGACTACCTAATGAAAAATTAAAAAGTATCATCCAAGGTGAAGGAGGAAAAACAATGTGGAGAAAAATGGAAGTTTATCTCCTTTATTTTTCATTTTGTGATACTGTGGGAGAGAATCCATGAAATTACTCACTGAAACATCTCAACAACTTCTGCACTTGTACAGTTTTTTGTACAATTGCTGTCAGCTGACGATTGATCCACATAACTGTGGTGGTCCCCTGACATTTCCTGCCTTTGCTAATGAGCAGCTGTTAGCATGCTAATACGCTAAACTAAGACAGTAAATCTTAAATAACCTCTTAAACATTAGCATGTTTGCATTTAGCTAAATATGAAGTATCTAAATACAACCTCTCAAGAGCTGCTAACATGATTGTACACTCTTTATCCATTTTTTTATATATTACCTCCAAAGAAAACAATCTGAATCTGTCTGTGCCAAGTTTAATCAGGGAAAACCACAACAGGGCGTTGGACAAGTGGTCTAGGAAATCACTGTGCTTTTTGGTGGTAAACAGAGTATAGCATCTTGGAAGAGACGTGTGTGATATGTTTTAGTTTTGATAAATTAAATGCTCATTGCAAGTTTTTCTTGGTTTCTTGTCCTATGGTCATTGCAATCCTGGCTAGGCATATAAATGTCCACCCAACAAGATTTTTTTTGTTGTTCACCACATCAACAGAAGTCTCTGAAGGACACGCACGCACTTGTGCATGCTCACATTCATACACACACTGAGCTCTGTGTGTGTTGCTCAGACAAAATAAATGTTTTTGCCACTGTGTACTGTTGCCATCTGCTTATTAGACTTAAAGTGCGTATGTGCTCTTGTTGCAGAAGTTGAATGACAACAGGGACCAGGTGATTAAGAAGAGGAAAAAGAAGGAAGTGAACAATGTGGAAGAGAAGAACCAGAAAAAGACCAAAGTACCTAAACAAGGGTGAGAACATGACAGTATGATATTACTGCCTTGTGGTTGTCGTACTTTTTAATTATTTGGCAGTTAGTACCGCTCTATATTTCTCATTGAATATTAGTCATGATCACATTTCATATAAAATGAAAAATAAACCACTAAAAATTCCATCTTCATAAAGTGATTCTGCACCGTTAAGCCAAGCAATTAAAATCGACCAGGAAAAGCTCACTTTAAATGTCAAAAACGCTCAGACACTGTTACAGAAATGGACAGGCTTTTCTCTACTCTTGAAAAGTTGACCTTTTGGACGACCAAGTGGGCCACTGTGAATATGTGATGACGCATTTGTCCACTCTCTACAGTGCTAATAATCCACCACCCTGTTTGACATTATCCTCCTCTGCTGGTGTGCGGGCCCTCTCACACATCTATCTTGAGCCAGGGATGCTGGCTGTGACTTGCTCTTAGCTGCCGTGACAAACCAGCCACCTTCTAGAAAACGCTCCATTATCCACGCTCAGATACGCAGAATCCTCCAACATGCTACTATTCTGAAAGCAACTTCCAAAAATAGCAGCAGCTATTGAAGTTGTGCCATTATGAAACAAATGATGATTGTGTGTGTGTGTGTGTCAGCTTTTTTACAGCAGACTGCAGGTTAATCCCTCAGAATCCCTACAGCTCCATACTCTTCCCACGTTTCTGAGTTTTCTCTGTCAGCGTGTGATGCCTCCGTTTGCCAGTGAAAATGTCACTTAATGTATTTGTAGCATGTGCTCCTTTTATTCTTCAGCTGCCCTCTTTGTGCCCCTCTTAAATATAAATGAATGACTTTCTTCAGTGAGATTTTTAAGGTCAGTTGGTGGATTTGTATTTTACAGAAAGGCAGATGAATAGTAGTTTCAGGACTCAGAATAGCTACACACATCTCAGATCAACGTATTTACAGCTGTCTGGCAGCTGGAGAAACAGTAAACTAATCAGAGCTTAGAAGGTGTGATTAATAATCAGGACAATCTTCCCATGTGACTTGCTAGCTACAGTAATAAAAAATTGCATCAATTTTTGATTTTTTTTTTGAGAACTAAAGATAGTAATTGTTGCAATTTTGCAAGTGTGATATTTGCGAGACTTCCGCTGCCTAATGGGCTTCATGATGCACCAGACAATTTCACTGGACTGTAGGTAGGACTGCAATAAGTGACAGCGGGTTTCTAAAGTACTCCCAAACCCATGAGGCAGAATTTGAATGTGAAAAACCAAAGTTCTGTGAGGAAAAAAAAATTTTCTCTTGACCTTTGGCAGATGTTGTTGAGCTATGACCCATCTTTGCTGAGCTGAGTCTGAGCTCATGGATGCTCATGTTATGCCCAATCACATCACCTGTTACCAATTAACCTGCTAATTTCAGATTTATCCGGAATGGTGTTTTCAATCTTACATTTCTCTGTCCCAACTTTTTTTCCTTTTTGAATAGATTTAATCATCAAACTCTGTATTTAACTCAAAAAATTCATACTTTTGTCAGATAAAGTTTCAAGTGAATTTAAAAAATCAGATTTTAGCTTCATTGCATTTTATACATTTTTTTCTTTTCACATAGCATTTGCTAAAAGCAACTTCTTCTTTTACTCTATCAGAGTGATGGCTCTCAACCTCCACCGACCAGAGAAGAAGAAGAGGAAGAAGCTGATGAAGGACTCGCTGTACCTGGCTGCCATGCTCCGGCGCTTCACCCGGGAGAAGGAGGACATGAGAAAAAGAAACCCCAGCATGGCTCAGCCAGGCCTGGCTGCAGGCGTGGCGAACACCCCCCACTCTGCCAGCTCTACGAACCACTTGTTAGCCTCTAACTCCACCCACTCGCAGGGCAACGCGTCGAGTAACGACCTCTCGCTCGCCGACCTCACCTCGGACCCAGCTGTGATGTCACTGCTGGGCTCGGCCAATGAGAAGGAGCTGCAGGATCTCCTTGACGACCTGGACTTCAGCTTGTTGGACAATGACCAGCAGCATGCCATGGTGACAGCCAGAGAGAACGGCATTCTGGGAGTTGGTGTTCCCTCTCATAAAGCAGCAGGAGGAGGTGGCCAAGGACGAGGCCTGGGGTCTTCTAGTGGGCTGTTTTCTCCACCTGTGCTGCCTGATGGACTTCCTGCTCCTCTTATTAAACGTATCGAGGACCTGCGGGCGGTGAGTCAGCTGTAGCTTCACTGTGGGTGGCTGCGATTGCAGATGATGCCTCTTAACTGAAGTTGGACACAAATGCAATCAGCGAAGCAAGTGGCACAGCATGTTTATTGTTTAGTCCAGTGACAGTAGTGTCTGCTAAAGCACTGGCTCCGCACAGAATCAGGGTTTTATGTAACTAAAACTGCAGAGTTGACATCACTACCTTTATGTAGACATCTTTTTTGGAAATATGAAGAGCAGAGAGGTAGAGACTGGATTTTTTTTCTGCTTCCAGTTAAAACATGAGATTTAACATTATAATTATTATAATTAGTTGTATTTTCTTTCATTAAAGGAAGCATCACTTTGTCTGACTTGTAGATCAAACCAGTCGGGAACATGTTCAGACTAAACCTTTTAAAAACACGAGAGCGGTAAACATGAGGCCATATGGACTCTACAGGTGATAAATAACGATGGAAGAGACGAGATGTAAAAGATGTTTTTGGTCCTCATGTTATGGGCAGAGATTACTGCATGGCTGCTACCTCCCACACATTATTTACTGAGGTCCTTGTTATCATAATTTGCATAAACGTATTTGGATTTAACAGTAGTTTAGCGTTTAAATACACGGCAATGTTAAAAAGAAGAAAGAATTTCCTTGCCAGCGGACGCCACGCTCTTTTTCATTAGGTCTCGGTCTGGTTGTTTGTTCCAATCCAGTCAGATTTTACATCGGCCCTGCTGAAATACACTGAGGAGAGGATCCAGGGTTTGTTCTCTCTGAATCAAACTGGTTAGGTGTCATAGGAGGTCTGGTTAAAATTAGATGAGAAGGTCAGTACCAGGCAGGATGAGTACCAGAGTGTGCTTCTGTCAGTACAGTCCTCAGAGGCTCTGCTCCAGATATATGTGTATGTATTTGTACTGTATGGAGTGGAGTTGTTTGCTGACTCAAGCTTTTCTCCCACAGGCCTCTCGGCAGTTTGATCAGGAGGGCAGGAAGAAATTTTTCACCCTGGACATGAATAACATTCTCCTGGAGTGAGTAGGACAGCTTTTAAATCACCATCTGCCAAATCCCAGCTCACTCTCTTCCTCTCTTTTCACTTCTCAGCAGATTTCTCTTGCCAGTGTTGTTTTCTCCTTCTCTCATTGTCTGTGCTAATGACATGCCTCTCGTGTCCATTTTACTCTTTTCTCTTCATCTTCATTTATGTTCACTCTTCTTTCATTCCTCTGCCCCTGCTCTGTCTATCGACCTCTCTGTCAATCTTACATCTATCCTTTATGCCCTTTCTCTTTATCCCACCATCTTTTTCTCCCTCACTCCCTCCCACTTGTTCTTCTGTCTACTCTCTATTTCACAACCTTCACTTCTTCCTACTCTCAGTATCGAGCTGCAGGTCCAGGAGCAGCCTCCCGGGGTGCGTTCAGAAATCTACTCGCACTTGGAGGCGTTTGTGCCGTGCAACAAAGAAGCTCTCCTCAAACGCCTGAAGAAGCTCAGCCTCAACATCCAGGTGAGTGAGGCTTAGCTGTGGAGGAAGTGAGAAATCCCCTTGCATTACATTGATCTTAAAAAGTCTTTCCTGCTGCACCCTTTTTGATTTTTTTTTTTTTTTTGTTTGCTATGGAAGTCTCAGTCTCAGTACATGTGGTTGTAGTCGGTGAAGATTCTCAGTGATCCAAGTTATCTGGAAGTTTGTGGCAGCTGGACATAATGTTAACAGAAAGTCATAAATGTCCCCGTACATGTCCTTAAGCTTGTCTGTTTTCATAAAAACGGTCAAACATGAAGATGCAGTCACAACATAAAGACTTGATGGTTGAGGATGGTTCAGAGAACTGCTGCACTTGACATGTGGTCTGACCACATCTGAAGACACGATGTTTACAGTGGGATGAAAAGCCAGTGGTCACAGAGACACGATAATTGTGCAGTTGGGGATGACTGATATAACAAACACTGGACATCCCTCTAACCCCCAGGTCTGACCTGAGTGCTGAGAGCACAGTATGTCTGCGTTTTAACATTTTACATGATAATAACAAGGCAGTCATCTGTTGGATCTGCATCATTTAAAGCCCCACTGAACATTTTAGAAATAAATAATAATAAACATAATGTTTATTAATCCAAACTTCTAATAATAAAACCATAAGTGAAATATCCAAAGAGACTTGTATTTTAGACTATTATAAATAAAGCTGTGCAGGGAAAAAGGTTTAGCACAGAGCAAAGCAGAGTATTTAGACTGTGAATCTCCATTTATTTATTCATGTATTTATTTTCACATCTTTGCAGTGGTCTGACTTTTTAAAAAATATTATTTTTTTTATTCTACTGAATTTTTGTCGTCTCTTGTGGCTTTTTTGCTCGTCTGCATGAAAATGCAAAATATAACCTGTGTAGTAATCAGGGAAGACATTTTTGTATTTTCACGTAGCTTTTAATCTTCAGCCATCTTCACTGCATAAATTGTGAATGAGCAGGGATCTCTGTGTTGGCAGACTAGTGCAGTGAGGATTGCCGTTAGAAAAAACAGACTTCCGAATGTCTTCTATCAGAGACCATTAAAGAAGCATTCATTGTTGACAAAACACATCAGTGTCACTCTTCCTCTTGGTGTCCCTCTGTTTTCCTTTTTGCTGCTCATGTTATTGTTCTTTCACTGTTGCCCTGATTTTAATTTCCTCACTCGTTCAACTTGGATTTTCCTACTTCTTGTTCCTGTTTTCTTCCTCCCAAAACACCCAACCTCTCCAAGTCACACCAAGTCTCTCTCTCTCTGTCTGTCTCTCTCTCTCTCTCTCTCTCTCCATGTCTCACTCTCAGGACGACCGACTGAAGACGCCACTGTTGAAGCTGAAGCTGGCGGTGTGCAGTGTGATGCCAGAGCAGATAGCCAGATATAACATGGACTGCATGGCTAAAGTCGCAAAGTAAGTAAATCCTTGTTTGTTTCAGAAGGGTTAGTTAACGAGCCACTAGTTAATCACACCAAATGTCCTGGTGTTCGTCACCTTTTGACCCAGTTCTCCATCACATCTGACTTTTATGACTGTTTATGACGTTTACCTGGTCTATAGCCTAAATTTGTGTAATTCATGTTGAGATTTTTCTTACTGAATGTGTTTTGCAGGCAACAGTCAGAGGAGGGCGATAAGAACGGCTCAGAGGAAGAAGATGAGGAGAAACCTGGGAAAAGGGTGATGGGCCCGCGGAAGAAGTTTATCTGGGATGACAACCTCAGGTGACTGTGTACAGTTTGTGGTTCTGCCAGTTTGGGAATTTGTATTGTGAAGTGTACCCTGTCCTGTTATATTAGCGATCAGTGTTTGGTCCGGCCTGAACTAGCTGGGATCTCATGGATTATATCCAGTCAAAGAACAAATAACTGATTGTTTGTCTTCACTTTACTACTTCACTTACCTACAGTTTGCAGTTTTAGAGCCTTTAAAGCCTCTAAAACCTCTAAAAGGATCTGATTGTCATGCCTGTGTGAATCTGGACTGGATAAAGAATTTCCTAGTGAAACTACAAAAACCTTGAGACTCGCAGCTGCTTTCCAGTTTTAATTTGTACAGAAGGGTTTGACTCCTCAGTCACACCTGTGTGCACCTGCAGCATAATGTAGATTTTATTGAACAGTTTTATATTGAGCTGGTTGTTTGTGTTTGTGCAGGAACTTGCTGTGCAGCTTAGTGAGAGTGAAGCTGAGCTGCTATGAGATGGAGAGTCAGTGCTCTCTGTCTGTGGAGGACTACCTCAAGGCCTTCTTAGAGAACGAGGTCAAACCACTATGGCCCAAAGGCTGGATGCAGTCCAGGTCTGTTTGATTTGTGTCTGTGTGACTGTTTTTGTACTTGAATAGATTTTATTTGTGTTGATTATGATGAGAATTATTGTAAATTTTGCAGGGTGGGATAAATTAATGAACAAGTGATTAGTCTTGAGTTGAGTCATGTACCTCGATGTGAGAATGGATATAGGGAGCGGTTACTTTTTTTTACATGGGCCAGGCAGGTTCGAACTGTTTTTTGCCTTAATAAATGAAATCATCATTTTAAAAGGGCATTTTGTATTTACTCTGCTTATATTCGTGTAATATTACAATTTTTTGATGATCTGTATAATTTAAGTGTGACAAATATGCAAAAATAAAGTAATCAGGAAGGGACAAATACTTTTTACAAGACTTCCCTCTGATGTCTTCATTTTCTTACTTTGGCTTTTTACAAGCAGCAAGCGCCGACACAGACGTGTTGTTTTCACTGCTCGATATCTCAGCGACGATGCGTCAGTCACCCTGAGAAATTCATGTCACATGTCATGTTCTTATCATGTTTGTTCTGTGCAGGATTTTGATCAAGGAGAGTCTCGCTGCTCACAGTCACCTCACTGGAAACTTGTAAGTATTTGCTTTATCTCATGTTTCGTAAATAACACAGACTTCTTAGAAATTGGCTTGATCGCAAAATGTAAATAGACAAGGGTGAATATTTGCTGATTTTTTTTTTTTTCCATGCAGAGTCAAGAGGAGACTGGTGCCTGGGCCCAAGGCCAAAGCCAAGGTGAGTGACAGCTCAGACTGCAAAGTGAATACGTGAGACTTTATTAAACCATGACTAGTGATCAGTGTGGCGCTGAAAACAGAACTGAAAACAGAACTTCTATGTCTAAGCGGATCTGCAGTATGTTTGATGTCTCTACGGTTTCAGATTATATTTTCAGAGAGACTCGAATCATAGCCACAAGCACAGGTTCTACTAGTATGAATAAAAATCCAGTTTTCTCTGCCACTGAGATACATTTGATGCGTTTGTGTTGCTGACGTGAGTCCACGTATCTGCTCTTTAGGAGGGTCTGTGGATCCACAAACCATCTCTCACTATGGCCTCCACACAGTCTCTGCCCACCTCCACATCCACTCTAACCTCCAGCCGCCAGCCCCCCTCCTCCATGCTGCCCTCGGAGCCCATCTGTCTGTCGGACTCTCTGGATGAGGATCTGACCGCTCCCTCTCTGGACTCCATCTCCCATGCTCTGGCTCTCCTCAGCAACGCATCCAAGGGCCTAGGTCCCTCAGACAGCCCTTTGTCTCCCCCTCCCCTACAAATGCCCACCTCCTCTCCTCCCCCCATCGCCCCTCACTACCCCTCAGCCTCTCAGCTCCCCTCCTCGGATACATCCTCAGCGCACCATCATTCCCTGTCTAAGGTGGAGTCTGCGCCACTGGCAGCTGTGTCTTCTGGGAACTTGCCAGTAACAATAACAACGCTACCGACCTCCTCTTCTACCTCCTCTTCCTCATCTCCAGCTGTCTCCTCCATGGCTCGCGTGCAGGCAGCAGGCCTGTCACTGGCCTCCAGGACTGCAGATGGTCCCTATGGCCCGATCAAAGGATCTGGTCTTTTGGGCCAAACCCAGAATCAGAGACTTGTTACCATGGCATCGCCCAATCACAGGCCAAGCTCGGTGATGGGCGGGGGTGGCAAGATGAATCCACACCCCTCGCCTTCTCCTCCGAAGCAGCGACCTCCCCCCACAGCTTCCCCTCTGCTGCCCCCCCATCAGAAGGGCTTTGTCGGTCCATCGGGGATCCTGGGAACTATGGCTGCTCCTCAAAGTCTGCCCAAGACCAGTGCCAAAACCAGTGGCACCAGCAGCAATGGCGGCTTGGTGAGCAGCAGCCTAACACCTTCACCCTCCCCCTCCTCCCAGTCCCGCTCTAATTCTGCTTCCCACCTGCAGTCCTTCTGCCCCC